>OX439474.1:7667351-7763560 GCA_949320105.2 Crepidodera aurea
CCCGCTTGGGTGGAAATTTTAACTCTGGTGTTCCCATAATCACATTTTTGCCTATTAATTTTGTTTTTTTTTCTTTTTAATAAATAGGTAATATTTAAAATTTATTAGTATTACGAAAAAAAAGCTCTGCGTCACTTGGAAATCCATAATCAAGCATAAAATTGTAAATACAAAAATTTCCAAAATATATGCATTGGTTTTTGGATTATTTATTGAATAAGTGCAATGATTTATACTTTTTGTCAATTCATATTTTGCTTTATATATTGGAATTTAAAAGTATTTTACATATTCCTGATATTTTATTAGAAAGTGATGATAATTAATTTATTATGTAATGTTTTTGTTTGGCTTATTGCTTAAGTTTACACTTTTGACTCGGCAACACTGCTACTGACAGCCTACTACCTTCTTCTTGCAAGTCTGGTGGAGTATTCGTAAATTCTTCATCACTGCGTGAATTAAGTACTATTCATTTTCACTAATTCACATAATCACAATTATTCAGAATCAGAACGTATTATTATTTTAAAGTTTAATTGTCTTGATTCTACACTGACGTTTAATGAAAATGTATGTGAAATGTCAAAGTGAAAGGTGCGTTGATAGTGAAAATCGTGATCTTTTTGATTTTTTCGGCCCTAGGCCCGGAAATATTACTTTCGGTCTGATTTTTAGGGTTGATATGATTCATTTTCAGACATGGTAGGCGAAAAAAATATTTGACAGACTGAAGTTCTCACAAACTTTTACTAGTTAATTTGGTAAATGTAATTGTTATCCATCTTTACCAATGTTTTAACATAAAATGTTGATTTTGATATAAAATGTCATTTTCTTATACATAAGATTCAAGTTTTTAAAATTATACCAACATTTTTGTTCTGAAACTGGTGGAAATGTCTATAATTGGTGGTAAGACATAGATTAACAAAATAACTTTTAAATAAAGAACAATGCTTTATTTGACTTTTTCAAGCAAGTAGAAAAAAGTGAAATTTATGGTACTGGTTTTGATAACTTTTCAGTAAGACAAACTTGACCAATGATATTATAAAACAAAAATAACTGTCATTATGACAAATGCTCTCTGTAATCTGACAAAAATTACTATATAGCATTTAGATTTTTACCAAAAAATCTACAAATACGACGAAAGATTACATACAACCAATAAATCAATTTACCCCAAAACTGTAGAAAAGAAAACCAGTCAAAGGAGGAAAATGTTAAAAATTCCAAACGCCACTGCTTGTGTAAATAGCGAAAGAGTTTATTCGAAATTTGGACAGATCCAAGAAACGAGAACGAGTCCAAGACCTAGAAATAAATCTTTTGTTAAACCTGGTCCATTGTCGTACAAACGTAAAATTTTGGAACAGCTTAATTCAGAACCTGTAACTGGTAGTGAATCTGAAATAGCAACTTCTACCGAACAGAGTGAATCGCAAGAAAGGGATCAAGTATCTACAGAACAAGGTAAGAGAATTTACATAAACAATAAATATCAAAATATGTCAAATCATAAATTAGTTGCGTAGAAAGTTCCTGAGTGATATTTGATCTTCTGTTTCTACTATATTAACACAGCGATTTTTTAAGAAAAAGAAAGTAACATCCTAAATGATGCAGTATTCCAAGAAACTGAATCTTCGGAATTAGAAAACAGTGTGAGAAACGCCGAAGAAATTTCAGCTACAAAGGATGATCAGCCGAACAAAGAACCTAAAAGAATTAAAATTAAATCTAAGGAATTCGTTACTATTATTTCTTGCGATAGTACTAAAGAAGATGGATTTGAAAAAGATGAGGAAAGAGATAATGATAAAAGTAAAAATAAAGAGAAGGTTATTTTGATTAAGGCGCATACTGTTCATATTCATAATCATTTTTATAAAACTCAATAAGTGTATTTACAATTTTTTGTTTGGTTTATTGAATAAATAACTTACCGTTTGGATTTTTAATTTATTTTAGACCAGAAAGAATTTAAGAAAGATATTTTAAGTTTAAATTAGGAAAACCATAGTTAAGAGTTTCTTGATGGATAGTCTAATCTGACGCAGTAAAAATTCCAATAAACTTGAAGAGAATTTGTAAACTTTTATCTATCAAGATAATTAACGCGAGAAAGTCACGAAGAAATTTTCTGAAAACGTTCAACTTTTCTAACTAGTATATACTATTTTTTTTCTTTTTACTAGTTGGCAAATTAAATACCGAGATTTTGTATAAAAAGTCTATAAGTCGATATTGGAAGTCGCGAAAACTTTATTTTGTAGCAAAAAGTGTCGGAAGTTTGAAGTTCAATCTTGCAGTGTTGTTAAATTCCTCTTTGAAAAAGTTTTATTAAACTGTTTTTGGTAAAAAAAAAAACGAAAAGATTATCCGATCTTGTGGATTAAAATTGTTAGAAGTGATTAAATATCGAGCGTAATTTTGATTGGAGCGAAAAATCTTAAAGTCGAGGTTTCAACGATAGCCCAGTTGTCAGAGACTTTGACCTCTCATAAAATGTGATATCGCTATAACTAGGCTCTTAGGTACTTTAAAGGGTGGGTCAATCCATACCAAGTGGTCCAAAAAAAATAATTGGTTGCTTGACCATCTCAGTGTACCATTTGGAAATGGCGGCCATATTTGTTTTAGGCCGCACGCTATTTTTCGCGTTTGCAGGCATCTACGATTTTTTAAATTGTACAGCAATGGATCGTCCTAGCCTTATCAAATAAACTGCATTGAGTTCAGTACACTGTGGCCTACAAAATAAAACTATAATTACCTAGTTATATGTATTTATTCATATATTTTCTACAGCTCAAAATTATTAGTCGGAAATTGGAAAAATTCAATTTTTGAAGGGTAATTTTTCAAAGAAGGAATAACTTCTCAGCCTTAAGAGGGGCCTTGCCACTGCCGACCTCGTTTTCAGTTGGCAATACTGAATATGCATAAAAATTTGACGATTTTTTGGAGAGTTAATCTCGAGAACGGAATTTTTGTTTGTGGAAATATTTATACCCGTTATAGCTTATACCTTGGAATAGGACATCTCCTTTTTTGAGTCAATTTTAAGGATTAATAAAAAAGATATTAGCCATTTAGTGGAGGTGTGTTTTTGACAGTTTTGACAATTTGTGATCACCAATTTTAACGTGAAAAGGAGATGTCCTAAATGAAGGATACAGAATTAATTTCCGAGAATACCAATTCGCAAAACTTTATAATTTTTGAGATTAACTCTCCAGAAAAAAAAATTTATGTAAGTTGCCTATATCCCAGTAAGATTTTCTCTTTCCATAGTTCAGGCGTTTTCCGCCTGACACTTTGAGACAGTGGCGCTTTTTGGTTTTATTTTGAACGATGTATGCAACCAGTTTTACGAATACGAAGTTAGGAAGAAAGAAAGTTTAGATGTTTAGAAATGACATTTTAGGTTATGTTGGCTAATTTATTCGTGTGTTTTGCAATTTTTTTTAATGAGTAAATTAGTATTAACTAAAACCAGTTCTTCAATTTAAAGTATTTCAATTAATGCCGTATACTTCATGTAGGACATGTTTCACTTTAAAATTGGTGATCACAAATTGTCAAAAGCACACCTTCCACTAAATGATTAATATGTTTATTATTCTTTAAAATTTGTTGAAAAATGAAGAAGTCCTATTCCAAGGTGTAAGCTATAACGGGTAAAAATATTTCCACGAACAAAAATTCCATTCTCGAGAGGCTGTTCAAAAAATCTTCAATTTTTATGCATATTCGAAGGAAGTGTGAAAGTGTGCAAAATTAGTGATTAGTAATATGGAGAATGTGCAATTCAACTATAACAGTTTTTTGTGATTTTTATTCGTGCATTCAAAATAGTGTCTGCATAGTTGGGAATCACAGACATTTGCAGAAATTAATATTTACAGTATGTCTCACATATTAACCCGTCCATGGGACTCTTGATGTAGGTTTGTTACACATTTTATTTGCTATTATGTCTTTTGTCCATTGCTAAAAAGCAATGCAGTTTTTTCATAGTGTATTGTTTTGTTTTTGTTTTAGTGAATAACTGTAATTAGGTACTTTTAAATAAAGAAATAATTATTAATTGTTCAATTTATTTTCTTACAAAAATGATTTTATAATATTTAATGATTTACAATAAAGTTAACATTAAAGAAATGAGTTTACAATTAATACATGCAAGTATTAGAACTAAGAATCTGAAATAAATTTGTGATTAATAAATGCAAGTACTCGAACTGAAAATCTGAAATAAATTTATGATTAATAAATGCAAGTACTAGAAATAAGATTCTGAAATAAATTTATGATTAATAAATACAAGTACTCAAACTGAAAATATGAAATAAATGCAAGTACTCGAACTGAAAATCTGAAATAAATTTATGATTAATAAATGCAAGTACTAGAACATGTCGATAGCTAGCTGGCCAAGAATTTTCATTATGGTTTATAAGTCTAAAGATAGATATAATGTACCCATGCATTAAAAATATTGATTCACCTAATTAGAATGCCTTGGTCAATACTGTCAACAAAACGGACACAAGAATTTCCTTGTTGTTATCTAGTTAAATTCTTGGTATGTAAAAACTCTATTTATGCATTTGAATTATTATATGATTTTAAATTTATTTCTTCTTGGCTCAGGAAGTGCTCTTCTAAATTTTCTTGTGTGAAATCCTCTTCTGTATTTCCTTCTCGTGGAAAGTCATTGAGTTGGATGACCTCTTCTAAAATATCCTCTTGCAGAAAACTCTCATCTTGTCAGCTTCTTTCTTTCTTTCTGTAATTCTTTCTTGTGGGAATCCCTCTTTTTGGATGTTCTCTTCTGGGACGTTCGCATCTGGGACACTTTCTTCATTAAACCTAAGAAAATGTACATAATCAAAAAATTGAAATAAAAAGCTAGGTATATGAAAATTACTTTGACAGACTTTTTATTATGGGTACTTCATAGGAACTTATAAAAAATAAAACTTTATGAAAACTTACAATTCTTGTAATATTTCGCTGCAATCATTTGGGAATCCCTCTTCTTCGATGTTCTGTTCTGGGACACTTTCTTCATTAAATCTAGGAAAATGTACATAATCAAAAAATTGAAATAAAAAGCTTAATAACTTATAAAAAATATGGTTAAAACATAACTTTAGAAAACTTACGATTTCTGTGGAAATGTCCCTGTTTTCTCTATTTTCCCAATTCAATCGCGCTGCTGCAGTGCACTTGTTCTTCTTTCTAGTTTTACGCGAACTTCGAGGCATCTTTGGATAATATCCTACCCTATATAAAAAATAATAAAAAAAAATTGTGTCTTTTTTCACAAAAATGAAAAGAGTGTCCTTATTCACCGAGGAGGGTAAACAATCAGAATCTAAAACCTAAAAATACTGTTGTGTTCGTTTCACACCACTTTTGTACCGTAATAATGTAGCTCTAATGGAGATAAAAGCAAAAATGCAATATGCGTTAGGTGACCTGCTCAATCAGAGACCAACCAAATCACGAATAATAACAATAACTAAATTGTAAAATCACGTCACAAAACGGATGGAAAAACCGCCAAAAACATCACAAAACATTAGTTGCAAACAAATAGCCGTCTTCATTGTTAAAAGCGATGGTTTTTGGTGAGCATTTTAATTTTTCAACCCTTTTTTTTGGACTTTTTAACGAAAACAGTGACACGGACAAAAAAAATTTCAAGGGATGAAACATGAACAATTTATCATAACCCATGGTTTAAGACTTGCAGCGATTTTTTATCTGTAACCGTTCAATTGTTATATACAAATTAATGTTCCAACATTAACAATTTTTTTTATAAAAGGACTTGCAGATAATTTATTGTGGTTACAATGTTGCATTTTGTTCATAGAACGCAGTTTTTTGTGTCGATAACTCATGTATTCTGCAATTGTTTAAACAAATAGATATTGATAAAAACATTTTGCGTTTGGGGCTGCCAATTATTTATTAATTCATTTTTTAAAAAAATTCTTGCTTCACCCTAAAGATTATACATTTATATAATTCTCAATTTTCGTATGAATCCATTCATGTTTAAATATTTTTTTTATGTTAGAAATATTATTTTCCGAGCTCCATTCCTATCTGATGTATTTAGTGGGATTAGTCGCGTGGCAGCGTTATTCATATTAAAATAAACGGATTTATATGAAAATAATTGAAAATTAATTAAATTAATAAAATATAAACTCTTATTTTGATGCTAGAAAAAAAATAGTAAACAAAAAAAATGAAATTTCCTAAAAATAAAAAATAAAATTTCTGTCGTGGCTGAAGCCGGTATCGAACTCATGACAAATGGATTATTAGCGCTCTCTGCGACAAGACTAACCGTGAAAATAAAGAAAATTTATTCTCTCAGATTCCTTAGATATCCCAAATAATATATTATATTTTAATACTAGCAGCGCCACCTAGCATACAGGAGATTCACTGAAGTCTTAAGATATCTATCTCTCTTCATTATTGCAGAAAGACAGTGATAAAAGATAAAGATAAAGATGGTGATTTTTGGTGTTTGTAGTTTGGCATACCTGTCGCGACGCCCCTCTTAATATTTTTTTGCTGTTACACTACACAGTGTAGTTACTTTTTATAAAGTATTAATGGTGAGACTCTTACCCACAAAAAGATATGCAATATATGCTCAGCGGTAGAGCACTGGACTCATAATCCAAGGGTTGTGGGTTCGAATCACACCAAAGGCAGAAATCATTTTCTGATTTTTAATTAATTGAAAATTTAGAAATTGATTTTCATATACCTGGTGTGATTCCTCACTCGACCATTCACTGTTGGGTTCTAATTAACAGTGCTGTTCCTAAAGTGGCGCTGGGAAACAGTAACAAAGCCTACGCAGAACACGAGGCTAATGGCCATAGTAGTCGATGCCGTTGACAAAGAAGTAAAAAAAAAAAAACAGTACGTATAGTAATTTTATGATTATCCAATTAAATACAAACTTTCAATCTCAAAATGTACGCAAAGAAAAAAAAAGAAAGCATTTTAAAGAGAAGACTCTAAGCTTTTTCAGGAAGCTATTAGTTTTTATTTTTTTTTTTTTTTCTCTTAGATTTGACCGAAAGTTACAATTTCTAAAATTCTCACTGATTTTTATAAAACTGAAGATATTGAGAAGTACACTTTTAATTAAACTATTATTTAAATAAAAGGGGAACATAATTAAAATTTATAATTAGTAATTTTTATTTTAATAGGTAAAATTACTATAATTGGTTATAACGTGAAAATTATGTGAAAGGGGGTTTAAAAAAGAAAATTGAAGGATGGCTGTTATGACTTTTTTTTGTTGATGTTTGGTGACATTAGATTGTTTTTAATTTTTCACAGAATTTCTATTTTATTACAATATCAAATACTATTAAACGAGCAAGGTTTGTATGTGTGTGTGTGTGTATGTGTGTGTGTGTGTGTCCAGAGGATCTCGAAATCCACTCGTCAGAATTCAATGAAACTTTCAGGGTAGACTAATTCCTATCTAAATCGACAGAAAATATAGGTCTCATGTCTGTGAAAATTCGATCTTCCGAGATATTTACAAGAAAAGTTAAGCTTTTAGTTTTGTTTCCTAGCAACGGCAACTTGTTTCTATAGTAATATACTATAAGGAAAGAGGATATAACGTCACATTCCATAGGCGTACTTTGCAAAATAAGTTTCTATAATATAAATAAGGTCACAGCATATAAAATATATATACCCACTTCGTAGATTAAATTTTGAAGTTATATTATTTACAAAAAATAAAAATAAACCTTATGCATCTGACACTTTAACATTGAACGAATTAAATTTAACCAATAAATAACAAGGAGGATTATATGTTGAGATTAAACTGTTTTTAATCTCTTGGCATTAAAAGTAACGCTTCAGTACTTACCTAAACTCAAACATTAAAAAAAAAGTTAGTTCAAGAACTATCTATAAAAGTTACTGTCTTCACTAAAACTACTGGTATCACTATAATTGTCTTTTCTGAGGTTTATTATTATAGGTTCTATTAAATTATCCATTGATAGTGGATATACTTTCCTAAATGAATTTTCCACCTTTTTTACATGATCAATGCATTTTCCCCAATGTTCTCTATTTACATCTGAAAATGCCTTCAAAAACAAATTTCGCACAGCAGGAAATTTAAATGTTTTATTGGTTTGAGAAACATAACCTTTTAATAATTGTGACCAGATCAGTTCAATGGGATTTAACTCTGCGTGGTACGGAGGCAATCTGAGAATTTTAATTAGTTTTTCTCTGGCCATCTCATCTATAATATATTTTTTGAATTTTGAATTTGAATTACTAATAATTCTTCCTTCAAGGATTTAGGAGGACTGATAATATTTTTAGAATGAAGCCATTTTGAAATATATATTATTACAAAATTCCGAATCAATTAAAATACATACGATACGGCTATGAATAAATAAAGTCTGACTTATCTGTCAAAATAACAGGTTAATTACAGTAAAAACCATGGAAACAAGACTAAATCTAGACAAAAACTATATTAGGCCGATCAGATGTATTAAAATTTAAATTTGAACTAAAAATAAGCATTGAAGGATGAGGTGAAAATAAAATTTCTACCTCTTGAACCTGTACTACGTTCTGCAAATTAAATACTGCACTCCTTTCTTCTGTATAGTATAGTAGTAAAAAGGTTTGACTTTATTTAATTTCTGGCGTTTAAATCTGAAAGAATTCAATTTTAAATTTGCCGCTTTTTATCCATAATGACCTACAAATTTTGACAACTACTGACACGCACATCTCTGGTTAATTGTTAAGAAAATGGGACCGGCTGGGATTTTCATGAAATTTTCGCAGATGCTATAAAACATGATAAAATCAATATACTTAGCAATAGAAATTTTTGCGCGGAAAAATATTTTTCACATTTTTTTATTCTACAAATGCCCAAGTAGCAATTTATAACCAGAATAAACCTGAAAAGTATAAAAAAGAAAAGGTTCATTTGACGGACATAAATAATTTGCTTGTCAAATGACAGCCATCTCATAAATTCTAAGTTGAAAATACAACGTTGCCAATTCAATTTCAGAAATCATGGGTTTAGGTAAATATTTATAGGAACGTTGAGTAACACTGTTAAAATGGACACTTGTCAAAATGTGACACCTGTCAAAACGTGACAACTGTTAAAATGTGATACGTGTCAGAATGTTACAACTGTCAAAATGAACAAATGTCAAAATATGACACCTGTCAGAATGTAACAAATGTCAAAATGTCACACGTATCGTACTTTTCTTTATTTATTACACAGATCTAACCTAACGCTAATCTTTTTTTTTTGGCGGGTGGTAATGCTTTATGCACATCGGGTAAAGGTTCTTCCCTTCCCCGATAGTGTGAGACTACCCCTTACGGTTACTCACTAAAACCACCCCACTGAAACCACTATGCCCTACACGCTGCTGTTGCCCGTCCCGGAAACGGGGCCTGTCCGCCGTGACTATTCGCGAAGACCAAGCGTCAGTAGATGTTGCCCTAAAAGGGTGAAATCTCCAGAAACTAGGCAACTTTTAATGCATTTAACTAACCTCTGTGACAAGCAGTTGATAAACGTCAACAACACCTGCAGCAAATTGAAAATTAACACTGACAGCTTTTTTTAATTTTCCCGCCTACTTTCAAGCCAATCGCCAATCAACTTTCTATTTATCTACCTTTCTGTAGTTCAAGTAGATGTCGCCCATTCCGTGATTTTCACGAATTAATTAATAATTTGTCAGGTTATAAATATACTTAAATTATATACTCATTGGACTGCTTAAAAATGTAGATTTGAATATTAAGAGCGAAAGCTCGGTGACCAGATATTATATTAATAGAGGCATAACAAAAAAATCCTTGTGCCTTTATCATCATTATACTTTTAGTTTTGATATAAAAATAATTAAAATGATGAACATTGTCTCTGTCTAATAAAATTTAAGTTTTAAAATTATCATTTTTTTACAGCATTCTATCGACGCCATTGATATTTTCAGAATGGTGTTTATATAAATCAGAAATTATTTTTTTTTAAGTTTAAGTGAAAAATACACTTTATAGTGTGTAATAATTCAGAAATTGATGTATATAAATAAATAAACTGCGAATCATGTTTAATTCGACAAGAACTCTTATTAGAGGGATGTCCAAAGCAGAAAATAAATAAAAGGAAAGAACATAGCTCAACTCGTACGGATACGCTAGAAGGATGGGAGAACAAATAAAAAAAGGACGGAAGCAAAGACTAGGAAAACTTTGAAAGAAAGAATAAGGGAAATTGGAACCAAAAGAGACAGAACTTATTTAGAAATGAAATAACGCTGCAAAAACATACTTTTTGGGATTTTTTTTAACAAATGCAGCGAACGCTCCGGTATAAAATGCTTGGCTTATTGTAACATTTTTTTGATTTTTCTGTACAATCAAATTTAAAAGAAATCTCGTCACAGTTTTTAAAACGGCGTGGAAGATATTTAGATACAAAAACACCAACAGCAAAAATTCTCGTTAAAATGGATATACACACACACGCACATTTCTTAGATTGTGTGCTGGTCGACTTCTACGTGAGCTCTTGTCCAAAATACATTGAAAATCCTATGTTCCGTTAAAATTTTTCCAGATCTGTATAATTAAGAAAGAAGATGACACACTTTTAAAAGAAAATGGGGCGGTACTTTAACTTGAATTTGGTGATGACTCGAAAGTTTTTAAAATAATAATCGTTATTATTGTAAGTATTGTAAAAGTTTCTCTTACTCTATACATTTAAAAGTAGTAACGAAAATTGTATTTTTTTCCTGAGAGTAAATAGAAAAACCTTGTTCGAACGAACAGATTATGACTCTCCAACATTTCGAACCCTTGGAAATGGATTCGTAAACACTTTTTTCTACTTTATTCTTATTTCAGATCCCCTGTAGTGCCAACAAACACGGAAAAGAACGCTAAAGAAAAGGTTGCAGGCTAAAAACGTTTCTAAATAAATGTGACTGGAGGAGCTCGCCTCAGGTGCCAATCGGGAACGATATTGTCTCAAATACTATTTTGTGTATATCCATTTGATCGAGAATTTTTGCTGTTGGTGTTTTTGTATCTAAATATCTTCCACTCCGTTTTAAAAACTGTGACGAGATTTCTTTTAAAGTTGATTGAACAGAAAAATCAAAAAAATGTTGTTTTATTTGTTAAAAAAAATCCCAAAAAGTATGTAAGCTGTGTGGGTGTGTTTTATAGGAATTGTTTTTTGTTTTTGCAGCGTTATTTCATTTCTAAATACGTTCTATCTCTTTTGGTTCCAATTTCCCTTATTATTTCTTTCAAAGTTTTCCTAGTCTTTCCTTCCGTCCTTTTTTATTTGTTCTCCCATCCTTCTAGCGTATCCGTACAAGTTGAGCTAACTGTTCTTTCCTTTTATTTATTTTCTGCTTTGGACAACCCTCTAATAAGAATTTTTGTCGAATTAAACATGTTTCGCAGTTTATTTATCTATATAAATTACATACTATAAAGTGTATTTTTAACTTAAAACTTAAAAAAAAATAATTTCTGATTTATATAAACACCATTTTGAAAAAATGATAATTTTTAAACATAAATTTTATTAGACAGAGACAATGTTCATCAATTTAATAATTTTTACATCAAAAGTAAAAGTATAATGATGATAAATGTACAAAGATTTTTTTGTTATGCCTTTATTAACCTTCACCTGGCCTCGTGGGGTACGTACATACCCAGCGCTCTTTCTCGTCGATTTTCGATATCTAAATCTTCGAAATCGAAACTCGTGACGACATCTATCGGTAGTCAAGTGATATATTTTTATACCTAGGTCAGTGGGATAGCACTGCGACCGTTAATTTGTCTGCAGCAGTCATCCATAGGAGTTTGAGGTGTGTACCTACCCCACCGTACCATCAACGTCGTTTATTCGTAAATTGGAGCATTTTTTGTTTTTTTAATTTTTTTTGTCTGAATCCGTGTAGAAAATTTGAATCTTGTGATTAAGTAAAAGACAAGAAGACAGATAAGGGATGTGCATCCTGAAAACGCCCTATATGCGTAGACCATAAGATTTGTTTTATAAGCTACAATGCATTTTTTTCATTAACTTTACTTCTTTCAATGATTATTTTGTAATACATTTGTTTAAAAAATAAAAAACAATGACTTTTTTACTATATTTCGAAATTCATTTTTTTCGTAAAACCCATACCGTAATTTCTCAAAATAAATACCTTTTTTTAAAGACCCATGAAAACAATTATTATTCTTTTATACTGATGTAACAGAAGAAGACACAGCTAAAATGTCAGCCGTTTTTATCGAAAAACAAAAAAGTTATGATTTTTTTTTTGTAAGTTCTCCGGTTTTCCGGATTCTTTATGAACGCTGATCTTTATTTTTTTCAACTCGGACTATTCTACAGTTTAAAGTGGTATCTAAAGATGATCGACCAATTCCGACAGAGTCCTATTATTATTAATTATAATTAATATTAATCAATAATAAGAAATAGTCAAGAGAATGGTAAATAACTACAATAAGTTAGGCTGCTTAATGAATCTAAAATTACATTTCTTAGATAATTCGTATGTTCCGTTAAAATTTTGCTTCTGAAAGACCGTTTACTTTATATAACGATGTCATAATAGGTTTCAGAAAGTTTAGATATAATTATTTCAGCTTATAATATATATATATATATATATATATATATTATATATATATATATATATATATATATATATATATATATATATATTATATATATTATATATATATATATATATTATATATTATTATATATATATATTTATATATGTTTATTTTTGTTTTGTTTGCTAGGTCCGACACTTTGTATCAGTTTTTACTGTTTGTCGGCTCTATTTTGTAGTTACTGTGGGTACGATATTTATATATTTTTATTTTTTATTTTTTGTTGTTTTTATTATATGTAGCTGCAAATAAAGATTATTATTATTATTATTATTATTATTATTATATATATTATAAGCTGAAATAATTATATCTAAACTTTCTGAAACCTATTATGACATCGTTATATAAAGTAAACGGTCTTTCAGAAGAAAAACATGAACAAACTAATTCCACAAGTGTTTTCCAATAACGAAACATCGAGAATGAAGAGGAAATCCGATGACGATGGTTCATCCATCATGAGTATGGACAAGCATCTGTTGCCTTTCACTACAGTTTTTCTTTAAAAGAAAATGTGTGTATTTATTTATCACAGAAATAAGGAATTATAATATAATAAAAATAATAATAAATATTAGATTGAGTTATCCTCTATGACTGCGGCATATTTAGAAAAATCGGTAGTTTTATCACGTCTATGGACTGAATTTCTTGCACCGGGACGCCCTCGTTCTGTCGTGCATTTTGCATGAATTCTTGTCAGGCGAATATCAGTGAACGGCAGTTCCAATTCGACAAGACAGATTCACTTTTTCAATTTGCTTTACGTGTATCATGCCATGCCTCTCGAATAGAGGATGATGTATGCACGTGTCTAGGATTTTCTTCTACAGTCAGAATCACTTTTCTGCAAAGACGTTATCTAAATTTCATTAATCTACCAAATCGAGTTGTTTTTAGTCATTAATAAAAATAAATTAATGCAGTAGTACTTAAGCACTAGGCTTAAAAAAAATCAACTAAATCAAAAAGTAGAATTTCAAAAGCGAGTTCGAAAAATTTATAAAACTATAATACATATTTCAACGTACAGTGAAGTGAACCCGGTTCCAATCTCACTAAAATATTTGCTTGCAAGCGACCCAAACCGTTGGCCGGCAACTCTCGACATTTTTCCATGTCCTTAAGGACTTTTTATCAGGTTAGATTTAGAATAAAAGGTACCGCGGTGGAAATATTGATAAATTGTCAAAGAAATACATCAAATACAGAGAATGTATGTCGAATTGTTTAATTAAAATACAGGTTGCGCCAATTATTTCCACTCGATCTCTAGCACCGAAACTAAAAGAGATATCAACAAGATTTTTTGTAGGGGTAGACAGTGTCACTCGGACTACAATTTTAAAATATATTGATGTATACAGAGTGGCTAATTTTTGTGGAATGAAAATTAATTTGGTTTTTTTAAATTGAACACCTTGTATACGATTATGTCTTCTGATTCTACTTAATATTAGATTTACGGTAGTTTTTTACATTTGTAAATCCGACGCGGCGTTGACAAGTTATTCCTATTTTAAGCAGATTTAATGAAAAAACAGCACTTCAGAAATATTAGCATAAAACCAGATTTTTTAAAAAATTCCTCAAAAAAGCTACTATGATGTAAATGAAACATGCACCTATCACAATAATCACACAACATCTTCACCTGTTGCACAGGGTGTTTGCCGATGGCGTGCCAATAGTCTAGTTTTCAAATGGCAATAACTTAATTTTTTCAAATGGGACACCCTGTATATTTTTCTTCAGTTAGAAGCTCTCCCTAATACGCATTAAAAAAATATAGGGTTTTGCATATCTAACTTTACTATTTACTTTAATAATTGACGTTAAGTGACAAACAACATATTTTACACAATTTTTAATAAGAAATCAAGTTACCTATGAAAATGACAGTTTATATTTTGTTATGGCATTAATTGTCAACATAAAATTTTGTATTGTATCACGTCTACTATATTTAATCGGTGTTGTGTATAAAAAATGGATTTTAATAAGAATTATAGTATTCAAGAAAATATTGATATGATATGGATACTGGGTGAATGTCAAAAAAATGCGTTTCTTGCAAGTAGGGTCTATCGTCAAAGATACCCAGAAAGACGTCATCCACAAAAGGATACTTTTGAGAATTTAAAGAATAGATTTGATAGAACAGGAACCGTCAAGTATGAAAAACATTTACGTGAAACTACAGCTGTTACTATTGACAACGAATATAAGGTAATGATCAGTATAGTTGAAGATCCCAATATAAGCACAAGGCAATTAAGCAATCAGTTAGATATTTCCAATACCACAATTAGACGCATAATAAAAAGAATAAATATCACCCCTATCATATCCAGCTTCACCAAGAATTGTTACCTCGTGATTTCGCGCGTAGAGTGGAATACTGTAGATGGTAAATAAACAAGATAAATACAGAACGTAACTTTTTAAACAAAGTTTTATTCTCCGACGAAGCCACGTTTCATAAGAATGGTTGTGTAAATAGACACAACTTCCATTATTATTCGGACCACAATGAACATTTATTTAGAACCACATCACAGTATCGATGGTCTTTGAATGTGTGGGCGGGAATAATAGGTGATTATGTAATTGGTCCCTATTTCTTTGATGGGACTGTAAATAGAGCTATATTTTTAGATTTTTTAGAACATGATTTTCGCAACTTATTGCAAAATGTGCCTCAAAATTATCGCAACGGAATGTGGTTTCAATTAGATGGTGCCACACCACATTACCTATTAGATGTTCGCAATTGGTTAAATAGGGAAATTCAGGTTCGTTGGATAGGAAGGGGAGGACCTATAAATTGGCCTACTAGATCGCCTTGCCTTACACCTTGCGATTTTTTCTTGTGGGGTTTTATTAAAAATATTGTTTACAAAGAAGAGGTTACCACAAAAGAAAATATGAAAAAGAGAATTACTGCAGCATTTAGACAGGTGACCCCTGCAATGCTAAGAGATGTGCGTAAATCAATGAAAAAAAGGGCAAGAAAATGTATAAATGAAAATGGAAGACATTTTGAACACCTACTATAAATTTTAACTTTCACTATTGTAGTTTTCTTACGATTAAACTTTGTAAAATTTGTACTTATTAAAAATTGTGTAAAATATGTTGTTTGTCACTTAACGTCAATTATTAAAGTAAATAGTAGTTAGATGTGCAAAACCCTATATTTTTTCAATGCGTATTAGGGAGAGCTTCTAACTGAAGAAAAATATACAGGGTGTCCCATTTCAAAAAATTAAGTTATTGCCATTTGAAGACTAGACTATTGGCACGCCATCGGCAAACACCCTGTGCAACAGGTGAAGATGTTGTGTGATTATTGTGATAGGTGCATGTTTCATTTACATCATAGTACCTTTTTTGAGGAATTTTTTAAAAAATGTGGTTTTTGTGCTAATATTTCTGAAGTGCTGTTTTTTCATTAAGTCTGCTTAAAATAGGAATAACTTGTCAACGCCGCGTCGGATTGACAAATACAAAAAACTACCGTAAATCTAATATTAAGTAGAATCAGAAGACATAATCGTATACAGGGTGTTCAATTTAAAAAAACCAAATTAATTTTCATTCCTCAAAAATTAGCCACCCTGTATACATCAAAATATTTTAAAATTGTAGTCCGAGTGACACTGTCTACCCCTACAAAAAATCTTGTTGATATCTCTTTTAGTTTCGGTGCTAGAGATCGAGTGGAAATAATTGTTTAAAAATATATACTGTTTCTTGATACCCTCTTTATCTTGGCAGCGGTTTAGTGAAACGATAAATAATTTTTTTTTCATAGCAAAACACTGTTTTCTATAATTATGAAGATCAATAAGCAATTTTGTTCTAACCTAACTTAACTAGAATTCTTAAATACTAAGGTACTAGGTTGAAAACTATCGTCGACCACTCAACCAAAACACAATTTTCACACTCTATGCGCATTTCGCCAACTATGTGGGCATCATCAGGAGTCTATCATCAACTCCTGATGATGCCAACATAGTTGGCGAAACGCGCGTAGAGTGTGTGAAAATTGTGTTTTGGTTGAGTGGTCGACGATAGTTTTCAACTTAGTTGATAAACCAAAGGTTCCAATTTCCCAATTTACTAAGGTACTACTCACTAGTGTACCTTAGGGTCTGATAATTTTAGTAACACTACTGGTAACGTGTAACACAAAATCCGCACAATACTCTGTTTGTAACTAGCACTGTCAGTGAACTAGTTCAAAAGGTTTGGTCCTCTTGAGTCTTCTTACTAAATTGGTATTATCGAGGAGCTGGATGACCTCAACGTTCCCATGTTGAAGCAGCCGTTGTTCATGGCTGCTGGCAGATTTAGATATAGTCTTGTCAACAGTTTCTACATCCAGGTCCCTATGAAGATCACTGTGGCGACAATGTTCCTTAATACTCTATTTTGAAAACGTTGGATCACTTGAATGTTACTTTTACTCGCGCAGCCCCAAAGCTGACTACCATACGTCCAAACGGGTTTCAATATCTGCTTGTAGAGGAGCAGTTTGTTATGTGTGGACAACTTGGAGTTTCTTCCTAATAACCAATACATCTTTTTATATTTTATACCAAGCACTTCACGTTTCTTTTTAATGTGGACTTTCCAGCGAAGTCTAGCGTCGAGTGTCATTCCAAGATATTTTGCTGTATTTGCATAGGGAATTTGAGCATTATTTATTCTTATGGGAATATGTTGGTTTCGTTTAATAGTAAAGTTAACATGAACAGATTTATTTTCATTTAACTTAATACGCCATTTTTTCGGTTAGCTTCTTCATGGTCTTTTCCAACAGCCAGAATGGCAGTATCATCAGCAAATGTTGCAATAGTATCGTGCTCAAGATTAGGAATATCACTGGTATACAGTAAGTAGAGTACTGGACCTATTACACTACCTTGGGGTACTCCTGCCTTAATTTCTCTTAGATCAGAATATACATCTTCCTGTTTTATTCTGAAATATCTGTTTGATAAATAGGATTTTAAGAGTTCTGAATACTGACGTGGTAGTGACAAATTTAACTTATAGTTAAGGCCCCCATGCCATACTTTATCAAAAGCCTGGGCCACGTCTAGGAAGACGGTGGAACAGGCTTTCTTTTCCTCTAAAGACTTTTCAATTATGTCGGTGATTCTATGCACCTAGTCGATCGTTGAGTGTTTTTCTCTAAAATCAAATTGATGGGAGGGAATCAGGTCCTTTTTTCTATTCTAGGTTTTAATCTCTTAAGAAGCAATTTTTCGTAGAGTTTCGAAATAACAGGCAACAAAGAGATGGGTAGGTATGACATTACTTCTTGGGGAGGTTTACCTGGCTTAGGTATCATTATAACCTCTGCTACTTTCCACAGCTGAGGTACGTATGTCATCCTAAATGATGCATTGATAAGGTTGGTCAGTTTGACAACAGCTTTACGTGGGAGTTGTTTCAAGATTTCCCCGGTAATGAGATCAAATCCAGGGGCTTTTTTAGGATTTATATTTGTTTCGATTAAATAAATTAAAGCAAATATTAATTTTTAAGCCGGCCGTGGACAATAACCTACCCCACACTTGACGCTCTCATTTCCTATCTACTTTTAACATATTTGGGAAGCTTAAGCAAAACGAAGTTAAGATTTTAGTATTTGAAATTGCGTTACCTTGATGGTTAAAAAATCTTCACGAATGAAGTTTCTAGTCCTTAAAACTCAAACGAGGGCCAGATTTATTCAGGGCTTTTTCGGCAAGTGGTTGCCTTTATACTCCTTTGCTCTTCTCCTTTTTCTATTTGTACACTTAGATTTGTCACACTCGACTTTATTTGTACGACCTCGGTATTGAGGAGAAAAATCCGGTCGGGACGCATCTTCGGCTCCTCCGGGATTTTGAATTACAACTATGATAACGAGGGATATTGTGGCTTTTGTGGATTTTGTATGCGAAACTCTGCACCGGAATTTCCCAGGTGGCGACGGTCTTGGACTCTGAATTGTGAGCGTGAGTTACAAAAATTGGAATGTACTCGCCTTTTGGGAGACGACTTAAGAAACCGGAGAATTAATATTCATAACTTGTGATAAAAGAATTTGAAAATAAGGAAAGAGATTATCTATTACAGAATGTAAAATTGCTTCATAATATACAGGGTGTTTCATTGGGAGAGGATAATATTTTAACAGTGGATAGGAGTGACTGAGGTGATTCCAAATAACCCATATTTTATGGGTCTACGGTTGCTTACAGCTGAGATACAGAGTGTTTTGTTCATTTTGGTCATTTGTTCATTGCCTCCTGTACTTTTAACCACTCTGTATAATTTTATAATATTTGGTACACATACTCTATGTGTCTTAACAAATTAATTGAGATATTATTAATATTGAAAATACAGGCTCGGCTTCACTAAAAATTGACAAATTCGTTCCACTCACAAACAACACCCTCTATGTTGAATTTAACGATATACTTTTTATTTTTGCACATATGATTTTACTACTCATAAATTGTTAGGATCTTTTATATTTTTGGGGCACCAACCAACAAATATTTTTAAAACTTAAAAAAAAGGAAGAAAAATCCACTATTTACTATACTAGACATCTACACTTTTCAAATTCCCTATTTCCTTTATATTCTCGTCCGAACAAAAAAAAATGATTTTAACATCGATTTTATGATTTGACTCAATTTTCCACACTTTTCACACTTTTATATACCGCATACAAAATTAAAAAAAATATTCAAAAGTTATTAATAGTCCTGAAAAAGTAGCAGTAATTAATTTAAAGAGCTAAATAATGTTTTCGGATTATACAGGGTGTATCATAAGGAATAGTCAATATTTTAATCATAGGTTCAGGACCCCGAAATATTAATATTTTACTAAATAACTCTGGGCCAAATGTTAACCACTACTAAGATACAGGGAGTTGAAGATACAATTTATTTTTCGTTTTTTTGCTATAATTTCTTTATTATTTAATATATTTACTTGAAATTTGGTATGGTTATTATGAGATTAGGTACAGAGGGCGCCACCTACACTCTACTGGATGAAGAAAAGTATCAATTTTTGTTTTATTCCTGGCCTTTTTTGAATTTTTTTCAAGTCTTTATGATACGCCCTGTAAATTTGAACAAAAAGGTATACTTGTTTTAATAGCATAAATTGAGCTCATTTCGAGATATTTGCATTTAAAATATTCTAGCCAAAGTATTTATTTAATTTACTTTAACATATTTCAACATAGTAGGCTTTGAAACTAAAATGAAAGTGTACAGCTGTCAAATAATTAATTGTTCCAGAAAAATTTATTTGTGCATAAACACAAAAATGATATCTCTCATTTCTGAATTGGAGAAATGGTTGTGTCGACGCATTTTCATTACCTACTTAGATGGACTTTAGTGAATAAAATTACATCTAACAATTAATTATTTGACAGCTGTACATTTTCATTTTAGTTTCAAAGCCTACTATGTTGAAATATGTTAAAGTAAATTAAATGGATACTGTGGCTAGAATATTTTAAATGCAAATATCTCAAAATGAGCTGAATTTATGCTATTAAAACGAGTATACCTTTTTTGTTCAAATTTACAGGGTGTATCATAAAGACCTGAAAAAAATTCAAAAAAGGCCAGAAATAAAAAAAAATTGATACTTTTCTTCATCCAGTAGAGTAAAGGTGGCGCCCTGTGTATCTAATCTCAAAATTGATACCACGCTTATGATTTACTAACTTAAAAATATAACCATACCAAATTTCAAGTCAATATATTAAACAATAAAGACATTATTGCAAAAAAACGAAAAATAAATTTTATCTTCAACACCCTGTATCTTAGTAGTGGATAACATTTCACCCAGAGTTATTTAATAAAATATTAATATTTCGAGATCCTGAACCTATGATTAAAACATTCCTTATGATACACCCTGTATATTTTACACAATTTTTCACTAGTTCTTTATTTCCGTAAATTCCAATAATGCCGATCGATTTTTTTCTTGCAAAAGAAAAAATGAAAAATATCATTAAATTTTTGGAATTAAATGGGAAAAGAGTGATTAAAAGACAAGGGATGACAAATATAAATATCAATTTTAGGCTGTTTTGAGAGGGGTTATAAGGGTTTTTCGATAATTTTCAAAAAATGGGGCACATTCTAAAAATATTTCTATTTATATACAGGATGTCCCAAAATAAGATACACAACTAAGTTCTGGTTTTTTAAATGGCAATCCCGCATTTTTGTTACATTTTTCTTAGACTTACCTGTAATAGTTTTTGACACAATTATTGAAAGTATATGGATGTGTCAAATTTTAAGACAGCGGCCTACTCGATTCCTTTTTTTTTTCTCGAATAAACCGTCAACATTTCTTATTTTGCAATAAATCTCGCAAATTTTACCCAACAAACCCTATATCAGCAAAAAGCTCTTAAAAAATGCCATGCAATGATGTAATAAAATATAGGGTGATGCATTTGAAAAAGTCGAGTTATTGCTATTTGTAATTTGTAATTTTCAAAAAATCGTAGTAGGCGGTAGAACGTCGACTCCGAATTCGCCTACAACTCAGAAGATGCGCTGAAGCTTAAGGAATCGACTGGAGAAAAGTTGATTAAGTTGTCTTGAACAGTTCTGAAGTTCTGAACTTTTTTGTGGATCTCTGCACGACGCTATTTTGACACATAAATTGACATAATTCAAAAACTATTGCAGATAAGTCTAAGAAACCCGGGTGCGTTATATCGACAATTTAATGGCGAATATAAAAATGTAACAAAAAAGGGGGGTTGCCATTTAAAAAAATCAGAACTTAGTTGTGTATCTTATTTGGGACATCCTGTATATAAATAGAAATATTTTTAGAATGTGCCCCATTGTTGGTCTTATCGTTTAAAAAAAAATCAAACCGATAGCTTGAAGAGAAAAAAAGTTATGGAGTATGCACGTACCCCTGGGTCACCCTGTATCTTCAGGAATATCTGTCCTTGTAAAAAAATGCATAAGGATGGTTTTTGTCGAATTTATAATCAGAGAATTCCTTTCACACCAACTGATAAAATATTCATCTTTAAGATTAGCTCATCTGGAGATTCAGCATCAATCGCTAATGTGGTGTCATCTTCATATAGTATCAAATGATTAACATATTTAGAGATATCATTTATGTATAATAAAAATGTCAGAGGACCTAAGATTGATCCTTGAGGTACGCAAATTTCCGCAGGTTGAGGAAGGGACTTCTGATCTTCAATTCTAACAATAATTTTTCTAGCTTCCAAGTATAATTTCATCCACGATAGAAATTTGTAGTTGATGATCGCTCCACGGGGAGCTGAGATATCGAAATTTAATAAAATTCATGTAAAATCACCCAAAATTATTACAACTCCCATTAACTTTTCCTTCAGTTATTATTGCACCGAGATTTCCTGGGCCAAACTGTAGTAGATGTGGTTTTTTCGGAGATTTTTTTTTTTTAAATTTTTAGATATTTCAATTTTTCCTTATACCATCTTGTAGAGCTCTTAATCAATTTTTGATATTTGCGGATTTAAATTTACATTTTTTGAAATGGAAATATATTTTTTTTTAACTTCAATGTTTTTTTGCAATCTGTTAGGTGTATAGTAGAACCCACCGCTTTATGAGAAAGAAAAAACGCTATAAAAACAGCAAAGGATACCGCCAATAGAAGAAATACTGATTGATCTGGACATTTTTGAGTATTTTAATGTCGAAAACACCGTACACTGTCCATATACATAAAAATAAAATGATATTTTGTCTATTAGGACCACTGTGCAAAGATTCAATAACCAAGTTACTGGAGATCGTTAGGGGTAATTTGCGTAAAATTTCTATATTGATTAACTTTCTTTAATATGAATTTACATTTTAATTTCTATAACGCATATTAGATTTGAATAGAGGTTGACCACTCCACCTGGCCTATAGCTTCATTTTCTGATCTCTCGTGAGATTCAGAAACGTTGCTAATTAAAATTTTGTCTCAAATTTTAATTCTAAAATTAAAAACACGGTGAATAAAGTCATAAATATTATAAATTAATTAAGCTTACCTACCCTATCCCAACCCTCACCATCGGACTCACTGTCATCAACATTGATAATAAAGGTCGGACTCGTTATATAAGAATTTTCTTCTTTGATGACATGTTTCATTTTTTTCTGCCAATCATCAGCTGAAATTTTGTTAATTTCTTCTTTTACCAAATTTGCTATCAATCCGTCAAATTTGGGAAACACGTTATGACGCCTTATTCTTTTTTTAAGTTGTCCCCAAATTAATTCTATGGGGTTAAATACACAAAAAAAGGGTGGAAGGCGCAATACCTCGTGGTCCCTTTTTGATGCCAGGAATCTTTGGGACTACAACCTGATACCACATAATCCATTGGAATATCATTTAGTGATTGTTCCGATTCTTTAGATCCACTTAAAGAAACTGTATTTTCCCAAGGACGAAACATATTGAAATTGACACCGAATAAATAAATAAGAAGTACACTGTAACAATGTTTCAAAATAAAAAAAGTATGTATATACACGGAAGCCAAAAATAATATTAATTGAAATAAACTAACACCACGAATCACCTACCACCTACTATTCACTAAATCAAAAATCAGGTGCGAACACAAGCACAGTGTATCACTGTATGAATATTTTCCTAGCCCTCACTACTGAAGACAATATTTGTCTAACTTCCTACTTCCTACTTTAATTGCAGAACAAAATGATCCCGCTTTATACAAGTCGCTAATAACGACAAAGCCACTTGTCGGCACATCTACATGCCGCTAATACCGACAAAGCCACTTGTCGGCACATCTACATGCGGCTAATACCGACAAAGACACTTGTCGGCACATCTGCATGCCGCTAATACCGACAAAGCCACTTGTCGGCACATCTATACTGTATTTGAAAATCAAGAGAGAGTAAATTCCCAGAAATGTTTTGCAGTTATCAGTGTTAAAGGCAGTAAACCATAGACGTGCGTTTTCAAAATTAAATTAATATGGAAATAGAAATATTTAATTTGTTTTAGTTATTTATACCTAGATTACCAATTTTAGATAAACATAATTCGTAAGTAGTAATTTAATTTGGGTAAAATGAAGAAAAAGTCAATATTATTTTAGGCATTTTGTTTTAGGCATATGTTTATTTACAAAATATGTATATAATATGTACAGATAATTACAATTATTTATAAATTAATATGAGGAGCTAAAAAAACAATTAAGTAGGTATATGAGAAAAAAAAACCAACCGCAAGGATAAAATTTGACGAGCAACATGCAAAAAATACGACAATATTAAATCTTAAAAAATAAAAATCTAAAAATAAAATTAAAGTACATAAATTAATAATTTTAAAGTTATGGTTCCTCGCACTCTGTGTCAGAAGATTCACCATCTGATTCTAGAGAAATTACAATGGGCTCTATAGTAATATCAATTATGTTATCTAGCTCCCACATTTTTTTTTCTATTTCTGTAACGTCTCTAATACATGTTTGCCAATTTTCACTTGTTACTTCAGATATTGCCTTATTGAAGAAATTTTTAACATCTGATAATTTAAAAGTAGTGTTATTTCTGGCAACATAACCTTTAACTTGAGCCCATATTAATTCTATCGGATTCAGCTCACAATGGTAGGGTCGTAAACGAAGGATTTCAATTTCTCGTTTTTTGGCTATCTCCTCAATATTATATTTTTTATAATTTTGCTTATGTTTTTTAGCAATAGTTAACAATTCTGCCCTCAGCATTGTATTGTCAAAGGCTAAATTTTTAGAAGATAACCATTTTGCAATTTCACCCTTTTTCCATTTAGTGGTTGGTAAAGGTTCAAGTAATCTGGAGTGGTAACTTGCATTGTCCATTACAATAACCGATCCTTTTGGTATGAATTGAATCATCTGTTCAAAATATTCCTCAAACACGTCTCCATTCATTTCTTCGTGATAATCAACGGTTTTTTTTTGATTCAAATAAGAGTAAACCATTCTCAAAAAACCCGTTTGTACTGCCTATATGACAAATAATTAATCTTTTACCTTTTCCTATAGGTTCCTTAAAACCAGTAGTATATCCTTCTAGAAAAGCTTGATGGGATGATTTTATATTTTTGTCTTTCCAAACTCTTCCTACACAATGTCCTTCATTAACCCATGTTTCATCTAAATAATAAATGTTTTTATTTTGAGCTTTAACTTGTTGTATTCTTCTGAGGTACTGTCTTCTCCAACATACAATTTCTTCAGAATCAATTAGCATTGAGTGTCTGCCCATTTTTTCAAATTTAGAATTTAACTCATGTAACACTTTCTATAGTTGTGGGTAAATCAACATCATTCGTAATGGCTTGCAAAACTTTATCTAAAGTTGGTATTTGCTTGTTTATAAAAAATGAGTGAACAAGCTTACGAATAGCATTTTTAAAAAACTCGTCCACGTTGACTTTTAATAGTTTTGGTCTACCTGGTTTCGGCTTTGGTGAGGTTACTCCACCTGATTTTTCCTCCTTTAGAACTCTATATATTGTAGATTTTCCATATCCCATTGCCTTAGATGTTGTTTCAACTACACTGTCAATAGTGTTTGAGGGATTTTGATGTTTAAAATAGTGGTACACATTCACTACAGCACTCTTTTCATTGAGCGATAAATGGTCTAGTTTTAATTTTTTCACTGGCGTATACTCACAAACTGCTTCCATTTTTAGTCACTACTATTTATCACGTTTATCGAAAATCAAATAACTGCATTTCTAGAAACTATTTAAGTCAAAATATCTGTCATTAGAAGCTGTTGCCATTCGGAGGTCGTTAAATAACAATTATCCCTTTCTATTCTGGTTACGCCTATGACGCACGTTAATCCTCTTAGGCCTACTGTAGTAACAATGAAAGATCATAAAATAATGTGATAGTCCAAGAAATTTAATAAATTTTGTATTGAAATTAACAAAAACAATTTAGAATGCATTACAAATATTGAAGTTTTACCGCACGTACTGTACTATAGTTTTGCATACCGAATTACTTTTTATTCTGGGAATTTACTCTCTCTTGATTTTCAAATACAGTATACAAGCCGCCAAAGTAACCTGTCTGCACATCTGAGAATTTTGTTTCTGCAATTAAGACAAAATTTTAATTAGTAATTCAAATCTAATATGCGTTATAGAAATTAAAATGTAAATTCATATTAAACTTATAATTAATAATTATACGCCATTCTCCCCTATAACGATATCCAGCTAAGTTGGTTATTGAATCTTTGCACAGTGGTCCTAATAGCCAAAATATTATTTTATTTTTATGTATATGGACAGTGTACCGTGTTTTCGACTTTAAAGTCCAGATTCATGAGCATTTGTTCTATTAGCGGTAATCCTTTGCTGTTTTTTCACTCTCATAAAGGATTGATACTTATAAACATTGCTTGTGTTAGGAGGCCCTATGTTAATTTAGACAAGCTAAATGGTTGAAGGGGTGGAACTATGGGAAACATCTTTTAAAAATTGGTTCCTTCATAGCAAAAACGTAGTAAAATTTTCTAAACGAAATACAGTGGGGTGCTGGATTAGACAAAAAGTGAAACTCAAAAGTTAAAATTAGACGATAAACTTTATTTGATTAATAGTTGTAAGTAAATAACGTAGTTTTTGATATATATTTTTTATTTCCTAGAGTATAAAGTTGTTCTTCGTAGCAAGGAAGCTTCCAAATCGTTCGGCTAACCTAATTTGTCGTCTTGGTCCTCTCCGTAGCCCCACAACTAATACCGCAAAAGTTCGGAGGCAAAAACTTTGTAATTGAGATGGTTAACTGCCAACGGGCGGAACTTACGTAAATAGTTGCTCGACGAATTGCAAACTTTAAGGAGTGAAGTGTGTTTTCGGGCCAATTACTAACTTCGATGTCGCCTCTCTCATATACTTCATTCCAAATTGTTGCTGGCAACTCGAGATAATTTTCTTTTCCTTGGTTTTCTAAGATCCCATTTCGCCGTTACATACACCTAAAATTTATTTTCTATTCTTTTCGAAAAAACAGAAAATAACGTCTTAATATAAAAGAAAACGTCCAACATATTTAAATGAGTAATCCAAATAATAAAAGCCAATCCTGTACAGGGTGTCCCAAATTGGTGTGTTTTGCAGGGTATCTCGTAAACTAGAAGAGATAGACGAAAAGCAGTTAAGATGTTATGACTTCTTTTTTTGTTAAAGTAACGATATCCTAATTAAATCTTTAGTAACTCCCTGCAGTTGGAAGATACAGGGCGATTATTGAAAACTGTCGAAAACTACAAGGTACTATAACTTCTTAATTAAGAAAAATATAAAAAAACGTTATAAAAACTTTTGATAGATATAATATTAAAGAGTTCAGTGGCGCACAAATTATTTTTTTAGGGTGCTCACTAAGGAAATATAATGCAAACTTATGTTTTTTTAAATGGGACACCCTGTATATTTTGACGTTTTTCGTTTCCTTTTTTAATTCTCATTCACCTGATATGACATATTATATCTCTATTTTCAATGGTTGGAGCTACAGTGCAAATAAACCATTTATGGATGTTATCTGTAGTAATACCCCTAGGGCCTTGATAATACCGAGATAATTTTGTCATAGAGAATGCTGAAAGCGTGTTGCTTGATAATGGCCCGAGGCCGAAGGCCGAGGGCTATTATCCTTAAGCAACACGCTTGAAGGATTCTCTATGACAAAATTTTGAGGATTTATCAAGGCCCGAGGGGTATTCGATAAGATAATTTTTTACTTTGTAGATTTAAACATTTTTAAACTAGTTGTCAGTTTGACGTTTAATTAATTTTTAATCAAAAACTTGACTTGCTGAAAACACCAAACTGAAAACACCACATGTAGGGTGTTATCGCTGTAATCCATAGCTGATTGGATGAAATTTGACACATGACTCTAAATTAAGTAATTTGATTGGTTACAATAGTTAGTAAAAAATTATCAGGTGAAACACCCTTAAAAAATTGAACACTCAGTAACGAAATTTAACATTTTATTATAAGGATACTGATGTGTGACAATTTTATTTATCAAAATTATAATTTATATAGTTATAGTACCTTGTAGTTTTCCACAGTTTTCAATAATCGCCCTGTATCTTCCAACTGCAGGGAATTACTAAAGATTTAATTAGGCTATCGTTACTTTAACAAAAAAAGAAGTCATAACGTCTTAACTGCTTTTCTTCTATCTCTTCTAGTTTACGAGATACCCTGCAAAACAGACCAATTTGGGACACCCTGTACACTAAATAAAAATTAAATCCAATAAATTTAAATAAAAAAATTAAATTTCTAATAAAGATTTAAATAATGGCCCAAAGAGTTTCCGGTAATTTTGAATAGAGAGAGAGAGAGAATATGCTTTATTGTCTAAGAAAAATTACAAAAGTTTTATATACAAAGCGAATTTAAAACTAATCATAATAAAAATATAAATTACTAGACAAAACAAAACACAAACAAAATATGAATAAAAATTGCATTGGATATGCAATATCCGTCACTATAACATTTAATTAAATTTAATTATTGCTTCTATATGCTGTAACCCAAAAGTCTAAGGACTCTAAGGCACATTATAGAATTCTGCCACTGTGTAAAACGGACTTTCTTGAAGAAAAGCCCTAGTCGATCTTCTGAACTTATCATATGAATTGTCTATATAAAGACCTAAAAACCTAATTGAGTTCACCGCTTGAATCGGATTTTTGTCAGACCAGGACTTGATAGTTAATAGATCTTTGTTTATGCTAGATTGTAATGTCTGTATATCAGAACTACTCCAGGTTACACTCGTGTCATCGGCAAATAAAGTTATTCTTCCACTTATTTTTAAGTCAGTGATATCGTTGATGAATAATAAAAATAAAATTGGACCTAATACTGAACCTTGAGGTACTCCACTGCTAATTGGCAGATTTGAATAATCCTCACCATTAGCACGCACCTGCTGATTTCTATTTCCTAGGTAAGTTTTAAACATTTGCAAAGGAGAACCCCGTACGCCATAAAGGACCCCGCACAAAAGGATAGGATTTTGCCGTTCGGTCGAATTGGCTGATTTTTGGATATGTTGTAGGTTTTGTCATCCTGAACAAAAGTCTCCATGGGCACCAAGGTCCAAAGTCCATATTTTGGCCGCTATCGAGCTCCAAAGGTCCATTTCTCCATCATAACGTAACCTCTTGAAGCAAGCCAAATACTCATTGAAATATCGTTTTTGATTTATTTTATTATCTAGTTATATGTTTTCGAGGTCGCTGAGTTGGAATCTGATGTCAAAATGACAGAATTGACAGTTGACAGCTGTCAACAAGCTGTCAAGTTGACGGAAAAATTCAAAAAACTTGAAATAATGATGAGACCACATGTTTTCGAGGTCGCTGAGCTTGAATCTGATGTCAAAATGACAGAATTGACAGTTGACAGCTGTCAACAAGCTGTCAAGTTGACGGAAAAATACAAAAAACTTGAATTAATTTCTGTCATTTTGACATCAGATTCAAGCTCAGCGACCTCGAAAACATGTGGTCTCATCATTATTTCAAGTTTTTTGTATTTTTCCGTCAACTTGACAGCTTGTTGACAGCTGTCAATTCTGTCATTTTGACATCAGATCCCAACTTAGCGACCTCGAAAACATATAATTAGATAATAAAATAAATCAAAAACGATATTTCAATGAGTAATTGGCTTGCTTCAAGAAGTTACGTTATGATGGAGAAATGGACCTTTGGAGCTCGATAGCGGCCAAAATATGGACTTTGGACCTTGGTGCCCATGGAGACTTTTGTTCAGGATGACAAAACCTACAACATATCCAAAAATCAGCCAATTCGACCGAACGGAAAAATCCTATCCATTTGTGCGGGGTCCTTTGTAGTTTCTTAATTAAGATTTCAATATCTGGTCACCGAGCTTCGCTCTTAATATTCAAATCTACATTTTTAAGCAGCCCAATGAGTATATAATTTAAGTATATTTATAACATCACAAATTATTAATTAATTCGCGAAAATCACGGAGTGGGCGATATCTACTTGAACTACTGATAGGGAGATAAATAAAAAGTTGATTGGCGATTGGCTTGAAAGTAGGCGGGAAAATTAAAAAAGCTGTCAGTGTTAATTTTCAATTGGCTGCAGATGTTGTTGACGTTTATCAACTGCTTGTCACAGAGGTTAGTTAAATGCATTAAAGTTGCCTAGTTTCTGGGGATTTCACCCTTTTAGGGCAACTTCTACTGACGCTTGATCTTCGCGAATTGTCACGGTGGACAGGCCCCGTTTCCGGGACGTGCAACAGCAGCGTGTAGGGCACACGTCCCGTCAACAGAAGATCGCTCAGCTCACTCTATTTATCACTATATAAGAAAAACTCTATGTTCAATTGATTTTATTATTTTTTGATCTGCAGTGAAGGAAAATTATAGGTCTGATATTCATACTTGGGTAAAAACCTCCACAAATACCTGTGACCAGACTCTCGAGGTGTGGCAGATATTGATATATTTTTTCAAAAATTCTTTTTCTCTCTCTCTCTCTCTCTCTGATCATGAAAACTTAAATATTAAAACTGTCCGCATAATAAAATAGTAGCCGTAAGGGGTAGTCTCACATTATCGGGGAAGGGAAGACAGGTGTCCATTTTAACAGTGTTACTCAATGTTCCTATAAATATTTACCTAAACCCATGATTTCTGAAATTGAATTGGCAACGTTGTATTTTCAACTTTGAATTAATAAGATGGCTGTCATTTGACAAGCAAATTATTTATGTCCGTCAAATGAACCTTTCCTTTTTTATATAAAGCGACAAATTTAAAATTGAATTCTTTCTGATTAAAACGCCAGAAATTAAATAAAGTCAAACCTTTTTACTACTATACTATACAGAAGAAAGGAGTGCAGTATTTAATTTGCAGAACGTAGTACAGGTTCAAGAGGTAGAAATTTTATTTTTACCTCATCCTTCAATGCTTATTTGTAGTTAAAATTTAAATTTTAATACATCTGATCGGCCTAATATAGTTTTTGTCTAGATTCTTGTTTCCATGGTTTTTACTGTAATAAATTTGTTCTTTTGACAGATAAGTCATACTTTATTTATTCATAGCCGTATCGTATGTATTTTAATTGATTCAGAATTTTGTATTAATATATATTTCAAAATGGCTTCATTCTAAAAATATTATCAGTCCTCCTAAATCCTTGAAGGCAGAATTATTAGTAATAGCAAGGCAACATAAAAACAAATTCAAAAAATATATTATGGATGAGATGGCCAGAGAAAAAGGAATTAAAATTCTCAGATTTCCTCCGAACCACGCAGAGTTAAATTCCATTGAACTGATCTGGTCTCAATTATTAAAAGGTTATGTTTCTCAAAACAATAAAACATTTAAATTTCCTGATGTGCGAAATTTGTTTTTGAAGGCAGTTTCAGATGTGAATAGAGAACATTGGGGAAAATGCATTGATCATGTTTAAAAATGTGGAAAATTCATTTAGGAAAGTGGATATATCAATGGATAATTTAATAGAACCGATAATAATAAACATCAGAAAAGACAATTATAGTGATGCCAGTAGTTTTAGTGAAGAAAGTGACTTTTAAAGATAGTTCTTGAACTAACTTTTTTTTTAATCTTTGAGTTTAGGTAAGTGCTGAAGCGTTACTTTTAATGCCAAGAGATTTAATTTAATCCCAACATATAATCCTCCTTGTTATTTATTGGTTAAATTTAATTCGTTCAATGTTAAAGTGTCGGATGCATAAAGTTTATTTTTATTTTTTGTAAATAATATAACTTCAAAATTTAATCTACGAAGTGCGTATATATATTTGATATGCTGTCACCTTATTTATATTATAGAAACTTATTTTGCAAAGTACGCCTATGGAATGTGACGTTATATCCCCACTTTGACTGTACTCATCTATCCTTTATAGTATATATTACTATAGAAACAAATTATTATTATGTGCCGTTGCTAGGAAATAAAACTAAAAGCTTAACTTTTCTTGTAAATATCTAGGAAGATCGAATTTTCACAGACATGGGACCTACATTTTTCGCCGATTTAGATAGGAATTAGTCTACCCTGAAAGTTTCATTGAATTCTGACGAGTGGATTTCGAGATCCTCTGGACACACATACACACACACACACACACATACAAACCTTGCTCGTTTAATAGTATTTGATGATTAACACAATCAAAGGCCTTTGCGAAGTCACAAAATACTGAAGCTGTGAAAAGTTTATTATTAAGTGATGTATGTATTTCATTGAGAACGGAAAACATTGCATCACTAGTGCATTTTTTAGGTAGGAAACCATACTGATGAGGTGTTAGAATGTTTTGTTTGGAAAGAAAGGCGATTTTTCATTAGCCTGTCTATTATCTTCGATAAGGTAGGTAATAAAGCAATAGGTCTATAGTTACAGATTTCGGTTTTGTCGCCACCCTTATGAAGTCGGATATTATAGCTGTTTTTAGACAGTTCGGAAAGATACCAGATCCAAAGGATTCATTAATCAGCGAAGTTAACATGTTAATTACTACATCAGGTATATTTGAAAATATTTTAGTGGACAAGCCATTACTTCCACAGGAAGATTTATTTTGAATGCTGTTTATGATTTGCACTAGTTCGTGATTATCTACTGGTCCTAGGAAGAAACTATTAGTGATACTTTTAGTAGGTAGGAGGAAGGAGAGATCAGCCTGACCTGGAACTATGTTAGAGCTGATATTCTTACTTACATTAACAAAATAATTGTTTATTTTACAATAGTAGATTTGATAATTTTCCGATACATTATCATATAGTTATTGATATAGGTTAATATTAGGGGGTTATCTGAGAATTTTTTAATATACATAAGTGACCTCATATGTTTTGAAGATATTCTTATTCCTTTAGTTGTCCAAGGTTTATGACGTTTAGTTTTAATGCGGCGAAGGGGAAATGCTGTGTTGAAACACTTAATTATTTTATTTAGGAATTCCAAGAATTTAGAAATAATATCTTAATAAAGACCATTCCAATTAGTAGCTAGACACAAGTTATAAAATTTTTCAAAATTACGCTGAGAGAAAATTCTACCCAACTGACTGACATTTTTTGGAGCTGTGTGTGGTATTACAAATTTGGCAAAAACTGCTTCATGGTCCGAAAGACCTGAGCTAATTACTTGGTGTTCAACATCAGCGGGTTTAAAATCGGAGACTACGTAATCTATAATTGTAGATGAAGTTTTGGTGATTCTAGTTGGCGAATCTACGTGCACAGTGAGACTGAATGATTGAAAAATATTTGTCAGAGACTTTTGAGTAGCACATACATTAGCAAAGTCAATATTTAAATCGCCGCATAAAATTTTCCTACTTATTATAGGCAATGCGTCAAGTAAATTAAGAAGACACTCGAGAAAAAGGTGGACTTTTGATTTGGGAGTTCTATAAATACAAATAATAAACAAATCAATGACTTTGTTGTATACTATGGAGAATTCATCATTTAAGGATAAAATTAGAGTTCCACCATGGTCTGTACTAATTCTGTCATATCTGCTAATTACAGTATATTTTTCGCGAAGGCTGAACCAATAAAAATATAAAAATTTAATTTTTTCACGCGACACTACAGCGATTTCCATCATTTCCAAGGCGAGCGGGGCATCACGACCACGTGGCATAATCGAATTTTGCATTGGAAAGCAATCGATCATTTATTATTCTTTTGAGCTCATAGTGTTTTTCAAAAGTACTTTCTACTATCTTGGAGTAACCAATAGCAATCTAATTGTACAGTCCACTTTTGTCTTGGCTAGTTATTATCCAACTATTAAGGTGATTAGGGCTGAAACAGCTCAATTCCCTTCTAATCCCCGATACAAATATTACTGAAAAATAAGTACTGCGTATCTCTAGTAACACGAATGCGTTATGACAACCCTTGACAGTAGAGAAAAGATAATTTCACTAACAAATGTTCTGTTAATGTCTCCTAAATAAGTTAATTAAAATGTACCCGAGAAAACCCTTTGCGTTTCTGCTAGGGATGAAAAGGGGTGAAGAAGGCTTTGGTGGCGCGAAAGGAATATTAAGTTTTAGACTCACGCCTTCGACTCGCGAGTCGTGTAACGGGATAGCTGACTACTAGGGGTCCGGAGGAATTGAAAGCGAATTTAATCATTCAAAAGGCGTATTGGCGCGATTTCGGCAAACCTCAAAAATTAAATGTACTTTTTTAGGAAATTTATGAGAAGTTGTATATACCATAAAAATGTTTTTGGATTAGAAAGTCGGTCGAAGCGAAAATTTATAAAAGTAGAATGGGAAATACCGAGATGAATTATGATTTGAGTCTAAAAAGCCGAAAAATAACATGGAAAAAATGTATAAAACAAAAAGAATATTTTTAGATATGCTACCATCTATGGTAAGAAGAGAGTATTGACATTAAATTTTGACTGAATCTAGTCAAGATGTCACTCTCTTCTTTTTTATCCCTTTCAGAGATTAATACAAAGTGAGTAAACCAGTAAGGAATTTTAATTTATTAGATTCGACATCCTAAGACCGGTTTCTGCCTTTCGGCTTCATCAGTTAGGCTTTTCGAATCCAATAAATAAAAATTCCAAACTCGTACAAGTCAATAGCTATATCCGCTATAAGATAACATTTTTAGATGTGCTACCATCTATGGTAAGAAGAGAGTATTGACATTAAATTTTGACTGAATCTAGTCAAGATGTCACTCTCTTCTTTTTTATCCCTTTCAGAGATTAATACAAAGTTTCAGTCAAAATTTAATGTCAATACTCTCTTCTTACCATAGATGGTAGCACATCTAAAAATGTTATCTTATAGCGGATATAGCTATTGACTTGTACGAGTTTGGAATTTTTATTTATTGGATTCGAAAAGCCTAACTGATGAAGCCGAAAGGCAGAAACCGGTCTTAGGATGTCGAATCTAATAAATTAAAATTCCTTACTGGTTTACTCAAAAAGAATATATTAGAAGATGAACTAAAGTTAAAAAATTGGTAAAAGAAACTAAAAACAAAGAAATTAAAAATGCAGAACGTCAAACAGAAGAGAAAGAATTATTGGAAGAAGAAACAGAAATAAAACAAATAGAAAAAGAAAAGTATAATGGATATTTTCAACAAGGCTTGAGCGAAGAAAAAAATATGCAGTGTGGGAAAGACAATATAATTTGTAATGGTGTAAAAAATGGGTCAACATTATTGGGAATATATTTTAAAATTTAAATCCCCCAAAATTTGTTTTCTTAATTAATTTTTATCAAAAAAAATTAATAAAATCAAATTTTAATTTCTATTTTTCCCACTAAAATCTTGTATTTTTTTTATATACTTAAATTCTCTTCCTCTGCTATTCCCAAATTCATTTTTATTTCTTCTTTTAAATTTTCTTCCAATATCCAAAATTATTTTTTTTTTATTTTCAACTGCCATCTATGATAATTTCTTTTCAAATTGTCTATTTCCTTAATTCTCTCTTCTGCTTTATTCTCATCTTGTTTTTGTTCTTCTCTTAATTTTGTTCCTGTCTCCTTCACACTTTCTTCTACTTGTTGATGAAATTCTATTAAAGTTTCATCCACTTTGTTTCTAGATTTTCCATCCTTTCTTTGGTTTCTTGTACCCCCAATTTATTTGCCTTCATTTCTTCTTTAATGTCTTGCTTGACATCTTTTACATCTTTTTCAATTTTTCTTTGAAAATCTCTTCTTTTTCTTGTATTCCTTTTATTGTTTCCCTTTCAATTTTTTAACCTCTTCTTTATTTGTTTCTATTTTAGTTTCAATTTTTCCTATTCTTGAATTGATGTTACTTTTGTTTTCTTGTATCTCTTTCTTTAACTTGTTCTCAGTTTCTTTTAATTTTATCTCTTGTTACACCTCTACTTCATCTATTCTAGCTATTATCTCCACTGTTATTTCCATTTTCATCTCTTCTAATTTAATTTCAGTGTATAAAGTTGACTCTTCTATTTTTTTAAACATTCGCTACTTCTGTTTCCTCTTTCATCATTTTTCCCAATTTGTCTTCCATCTTTCCCATTTTGTCTTCCATCTTTCCCATCTTTGTTCCCAAATATTCTGTATTTTTATTCATTTTCTGCATACAAATAAATATTTTCTCCATAGATTCTTCTATTCGATTGGCGCGAAAAGTAGAAAACTCAATTCTAAGAGAAGACATAGAAGCGTCCAGAAAGAAAGAGGAAATGAGAAGGACGTGGGTAGATAAAAGAGAGAATTGGGCAAACAAGAGAAAGATTAATGACAGAAATGGAAATACTAGCATAAGATAGGAAAGCCTCTAAGCTAGAACCAACATCCTTCGGGATATAAGATTGAGAACTTAAACATACGTGTTCTGAGGATTCTGTCTTTTTGGTACAATAAACTCTCAAACAAAACAATATTAAACTGACTAATTACGAGATTATAAGGATTAAAACAATTCTTTTATTAGTACACTTTCCTCTCATCCTCACGACTACTGCCAGAATCTATTCCAATATTTATAGTACTTTCGTAAAATCATTCTTAATGCACCCGCGGAACAGAAGCAAAGTGGCTTCCAAATCCGAATCCAAATTTGTATTTACATTAGTTATCTCGAAATCCGGGCAGAACTGCCTTTCCAGCTCTAGAGAGGATTTCAATACATTTACATAGTATGTTGAGTTTTATTATATTTTTTTCTCTTTTATTTTCGGTTATATTTGGAATCCCATTTATTTTTATTAGCACTTTCCGCTTTATTCTCAACTTCGAGTAAGTACATTGTTTAATTGATTTTTCTCCGTATTTTTTTAGAGTTTAGAATAACTTTCACATACATACCATGCTTTTAAAAATTCTTCTTAAAGGGATCCTTACCTGGAAATAAAAATAAATTATTAATAAATTACATTCATACAAGAGTGAACAAAATGCACAAATTTAGTTTTGCCTCCGATTATAAATAAATAAAAATAAAATTTTCCAGTAAGACAATTATTACACGGCATTGGAAAAGTCAGTTTTTTACAAAGAATATATATCAAAACAGTTTAAAATAATTTTAGACAGTTTCAAATAATTTTAAACTACCTATTTGAGATAAATTAAGAGTGTTTGAGATATTTTTTGACTATTTGAGATAATTTTGGACAATTTCAGATAATTTTAGACATTTTCAAATAATTTTAGACAGTTTAAAATAATTTTAGACAGTTTCAAACAATTTTAAACTACCTATTTGAGATAAATTTAGAGTGTTTGAGATATTTTTAGACTATTTGAAATAAATTTAGACCATTTCAGATAATTTTGGACAGTTCCAGATAATTTTAGACAGTTTCAAATAATTTTAGACAGTTTCAAACAATTTTAAACTACCTATTTGAGATAAATTTAGAGTGTTTGAGATATTTTTAGACTATTTGAAATAATTTTGGACAATTTCAGATAATTTTAGACATTTTCAAATAATTTTAACCACTTTAAATAATTTTAGACAGTTTAAAATAATTTTAGACAGTTTCAAACAATTTTAAACTACCTATTTGAGATAAATTTAGAGTGTTTGACATATTTTTAGACTATTTGAAATAAATTTAGACCATTTTAGATAATTTTGGAAAGTTCCAGATAATTTTAGACAGTTTCAAATAATTTTAGACAGTTTAAAATAATTTTAGGCAGTTTAAAATAATTTTAGACAGTTTCAAACAGTTTTAAACTACCTATTTGAGATAAATTTAGAGTGTTTGAGATATTTTTAGACTATTTGAAATAATTTTGGACAATTTCAGATAATTTTAGACATTTTCAAATAATTTTAACCACTTTAAATAATTTTAGACAGTTTCAAACAATTTTAAACTACCTATTTGAGATAAATTTAGAGTGTTTGAGATATTTTTAGACTATTTGAAATAATTTTGGACAATTTCAGATAATTTTAGACATTTTCAAATAATTTTAACCACTTTAAATAATTTTAGACAGTTTTAAATAATTTTAAATTACCTATTTGAGATAAATTTAGAGTGTTTGAGATATTTTTATACTATTTGAGATAATTTTGGACAATTTCAGATAATTTTAGACATTTTCAAATAATTTTAGACAGTTTAAAATAATTTTAGACAGTTTCAAATAATTTTAAACTACCTATTTGAGATAAATTTAGAGTGTTTGAGATATTTTTAGACTATTTGAGATAATTTTGGACAGTTCCAGAAAAATTTAGACAGCTTCAAATAATTTTAGACAGTTTAAAATAATTTTAGACATTTTCAAATAATTTTAACCACTTTAAATAATTTTAGACAGTTTCAAACAATTTTAAACTACCTATTTGAGATAAATTTAGAGTGTTTGAGATATTTTTAGACTATTTGAAATAATTTTGGACAATTTCAGATAATTTTAGACATTTTCAAATAATTTTAACCACTTTAAATAATTTTAGACAGTTTTAAATAATTTTAAATTACCTATTTGAGATAAATTTAGAGTGTTTGAGATATTTTTAGACTATTTGAGATAATTTTGGACAGTTTCAGATAATTTTAGACATTTTCAAATAATTTTAGACAGTTTAAAATAATTTTAGACAGTTTCAAATAATTTTAAACTACCTATTTGAGATAAATTTAGAGTGTTTGAGATATTTTTAGGCTATTTGAGATAATTTTGGACAGTTCCAGATAATTTTAGACAGCTTCAAATAATTTTAGACAGTTTAAAATAATCTTAGACAGTTTCAAATAATTTTAAACTACCTATTTGAGATAAATTTAGAGTGTTTGAGATATTTTTAGACTATTTGAAATAAATTTAGACCATTTCAGATAATTTTGGACAGTTCCAGATAATTTTAGACAGTTGCAAATAATTTTAGAGAGTTTAAAATAATTTTAAACCACCTATTTGAGACAAATTTAGAGTGTTTGAGATATTTTTAGACTATTTGAAATAAATTTAGACCATTTCAGATAATTTTGGACAGTTCCAGATAATTTTAGACAGTCTCAAATAATATAAAAATGTTATACACATATAGACCGAGTAGAGAAGATACTTACTTCGTTAAAATTATAGTATTCATGTACATTATAAAAACAATTCTCTAACAAAAGTTTTTTCTTAAAAGAATTAAAATTTGGTTCATCTTTTATGAATTGGGGCCACTTCTTATATAATTATATTCCAGAATAAGACGGACATTTTTCATAAAACGTTGTTCTATGATTTGGAATTCTTAATAACTTACCCCTTGTGACTTTCAAATTTTTTTTAAATTCATTGAGTTTTTGTCTAATATATATTATGCACTTATGTAATCTTAAAATGTTGGAAATATGATTTAAGTACATGATATTCTTTTGTTTAGACCAAAAATTAGTCTAATAACCCTTTTTTGTAAAATGAAGAGCCTATTAGAGGATGGTGAATTTCCCCACACTAATATATTATATGACAAATGAGAGTATATCATTGCGTAGTAAATATTTATAAGTTGTTTGTTTAGGATATTTTTGAGTTGAAATATAGCATAATACCCACTGTTAACGTTTTTACTAATGTAATCTATACAAGATTGGAATGATAACGTACTATCAAGAAATGTTCCCAGAAATTTTGTAGAGTCAGACAATGTCACATTTAATTAAGTGATTACGGTGACACCATTCATTGAATATGTTATATAGAAAATTTAATATAATGGAAAGTTCCTCAAAAGAATTTGCATAGGAAGCCACTGACACATCATGTGCATATAGAACAATGCAGTCTGCGTTCATGTACGTTGGTAAATCATTTATAAATATGAGAAATATCAACGGTCCTAATACGGATCCTTGCGGTACTCCTATATCTACATTACCTCTATTTGAATGAGCTTCATTCACTTTTACAATAATTTTTCTGTGTCTTAAATATGAAGAATGAAGTTTCGTCTATACATATCCCAAATCTAAGCAATCAAAAGCTTGTGTGAGATCAAAGAAAAGTGCTCCAACAACTTTTTTATCGTCTAGATGTTTGTATAAAAATTCAACAACATCATAAACAGTACTCTCTGTTGATCTACCAGGGTAAAAACCATTTTGACATTTTGTTATGATATTATATTTTCCTAAATAAGAAATCATTCTACTATATATAGCTTTTTCAACTATTTTACTTATAACATTAGATACTGTTATTTGTCCATAATTGATCAAACTAAGCGGATCATCTTTTTTGTATAAAGGAGTTATTAGTAGTCTTACTTTCAGTTCCTCAGGATATTCACCAATTTGAATGGAAACATTAATTATATTTGCCAAAGGTCCAGCTACATGGTAGGCAATATGTTTTATAATTTTAGTGGATATACAATCTACCCCAACAGAATTAGTATTTTTTAAATTTCTAATTATCTCTAAGCCATCTTGTTTATATACTAGGTCATAAAAAAACGAATTACTGTTATTCAGATGACATTTTGTGCAATCTGTTATAACTCTTCCAAAATGCTTTTCATTTAATATTTTCATTGAATTGAATGAACAAAACTATTTGCTACCTCAATATTATTTTCAATTATCTGTTCATTGATTTTTAGTTTAATTTGTTGATTTGACTTAACCTTGCCGCTTTTTTCTTTAACTAGTTTCCAAACATATTTTTGCTTTTCAATAGGGTTTTCTTATTGTCAACAGAGTGTTGATAATAAGATACTTTATCAAATTTTAATTTTTGTTTATAGTTTTTAAATTGTGTTTTGTATTCTGAATCTAAATTTTCATTATAAAATTTCTTCATTAACCAATGAAGGTTTTTTAATCTATTGTCCAATTGTTTTGGCAGTAATCCATTTACATTTCCTATTTTCATTTAAACAAACTGTTTTCTTAACCATTGGACAAAATTTATGGTAGTGCAGATGTTATAAGTAATTTCTTAGACAATATTAAAATTTCCGATGGGCAGAGTATTATGAAAAATTATTGAACGTTTCGCTAGTACTGTATGGAGAATAGTTTCTAAGTATGCTATGACGGGCTATTTATAAACCTTTAAAGAAACGAAAGAATGAAAGTCACCTCCGAAAACGTCACCAGGAAGAAAAAGAGTGATACAAGGTCTTCGACTAACGAAAACATCAACAAATTGAAGGAAATGGTGGTGAAAAATCATCATTCAAGCTTAAGATAGAGGGGAGAACAATTAACAAATGGAAAAGCCAGATTTTTTTGGAATTTCCTCTACGATAATGCACCGTGTCACACATAGATCATTTCACGCTAAAACCTAACCCACCGTATTCGCCAGATAGGACATCGTGTGATTTTTTCAGCCATAAAACATAATTCACAGAACGAGCTAAAAGCCATTCCTTGGCACAAGTGTATCGCTTCAAATGGGGCCTGTTTTGAATATTTGGATGATCAAAAACCAACATTTGATGTTTTGTTGAACAATTCCCGGTATTTATTTATATATATTTATTATAGGTTTTTATCAACAATCCGATCTATAACAGATTGAAATGGAATCTGTATCACATTCACCGAATTTAAAAATCCTTTCTTATTTTTTAATTTAGCACTAATAACAAAATTAAACCATTACCACCTGCATCAACAAAGAAATAATGAATACTGAGTTACCAGTGTTGCCGCATTTTCACCAGTTAGTTGCGTTGATTACCCACAATTCATAATTTTGCCCGAGGCCTATGTAAACACGTCCATCCGCAAAGCCGGGTTTACATTGGCGTATCTTCGAAGGAAAAAGAGATTTACTTTTTCTTATATATCTGATTAATAGTGTACAATTAATAGTTTACTCCTAATTTTCTTCCCACAACCGTTAAGATTTGTTACAGTTTTACAGAAATTTAAGCGTAACTTTAATGACATAAATATTTAATCCTTTATTAAGGACTAAGGATAATGAGATCAGCGTTTTGTGAAAGGGAAAATTTTTTTTCCACATTTTGTTATTATAATTTTAAATTAAATTTTTCTACTATTAAGTTTTAAACAAAAAAAAACTTGATTACAGCTCAAGTAAAAAAGTTTGACAGATAGTTTAGTCCTTGTATACTCCTAATTTTCTTCCCACAACCGTTAAGATTTGTTACAGTTTTACAGAAATTTAAGCGTAACTTTAATGACATAAATATTTAATCCTTTATTAAGGACTAAGGATAATGAGATCAGCGTTTTGTGAAAGGGAAAATTTTTTTTCCACATTTTGTTATTATAATTTTAAATTAAATTTTTCTACTATTAAGTTTTAAACAAAAAAAAACTTGATTACAGCTGAAGTAAAAAAGTTTGACAGAAATGTAAAGGATTTTCCCGAAAAAAATTATTTATAATTTGTACACCAAAAGAGAAATTTATCTCTTTACCGTGAGGTGTTTAATGCAATAGCTCAACATAATTTTCAAAACATAGTAACAAATAAATAACAACAATTCTTTCCCTAGCGACGATGATCTTCCATTTCAATCTCCTCTCCTACTTAGATTGATCTTCCTATCTGCTCTTTCATCAGTAATTCCCAAAAAGTCAAAGGCAGTTTACGATTTGGCTTACGAAAAATTTATAACTTGGTGTGATGAGAAGAAGATAAAATATATTAATGAGAAAGTCTTACTTGCATATTTTGATGGTAAGAAAGATCTAAAAGTATCCACATTATGGACATTTTACCCAATTTTATCAGATCCGAACTAAATCTAAAAAAGAATATTGATATTAAAAAATACACAAATTTGATAGCGATTTGATAGCTGATGACAAAGAATACTTAATGACTAAGGTTGTAATGATTATTGGAATTGCAGGAGCTTACAGAAAGGCGGAGTTAACATATTTCTTCCATTTGAAAATGTTATAGATAAAGGAAGCCATTTTCTTGTTGATATCCCTCCGTCAAAAACAAAACTTATACGGCAGTTTGCAATTACTACTGATGACATTGAAAATATGAATTTTGTTGAAATTTTAAGAAAATATATTAAGATGCGTCCTCAGAACCTTAACAGATTTATTGCTAAATATGTAAATGGAAAATGTACCAGAAATCCTGTGGGAATTAACATGTTTAGCAGTTTGCCAAAAGTTATTGCACAATTTCTTGGACTTTCAAATCCTGCTTTATATACTGGCCACTGCTTCAGAAGAAGCTCTGATATTTTGAAATTAAAGAGGCACGGTAGTTGGAAATCAAGCACTGTTGAGAAGGGATATGTTGAGAATTCCATAGAAAATAAAAAACGTGTTTGACAAAATATACTTGGTGAAAATAACAGCCAGTGCGAGCCATGAAACAAGTTTTTCGTCGGGAATAACAGTTAAATAAATGGATTTTTTTTGTCACTAATTGTGAAATCCATTTTTCGTCACCAGTTACATAATATTTTACTTTGTGCAACTAGTTACACAAAGTAAGACGTTTCATAACGTCAATCAGTTCTAAAAAGTGTCACATTATACGTCAAAATTAGAAAAACACATTTATGATTTTATCTTTTATTATACCAAATAAAGGTTATTATTTTATGTTTGTCCCTTACGCTAAAGCTTTGATTACGCCTATGAGAATGTTAATTTTAATATCACCCCTGTGGGCCTTTTGCGATTGCTCTATCTAGATAACGGATTACCCTACCAATAAATATTTATATAAAAACTAGACGTATGCCAACTGAACAAATGGGTACTTCCATATTTGATTAAACTCTGGTTAAAATTTATTGCAGGTGTATATAATGAAAATAAACATACTTTTTCTATCAAATAATGAATGTTTGTTATCGCTAAACTATCAAATATTGAATAAGCCCATACTTAATGACAATTTGATATAAGTTCCACAAGAATCCATCTTACAACTGATGCTTTGAACCTTTTTTGTCTCTTATACAAAAAAAAATTGTAAAATGGCACTTTCTAAATATTTTACTTCGTATTAAAAATTACAAAATATAGGCCTCCAGATAGAAACTTTCATAATTTTTCGAGTTTCCTGGAAGATAGATGGTGAGCTTTAATAATTGATGTTCCAGAAAACAACAAGAGTAAGTAGACACTAAAGACAACCCTCTGGGTGTCCATAAATAAGCGTTGCCAAATTATTTTTTCTTCCAGAGTTGGTTTTAGATCCTCTTAGGGGAAATCTTCTACGCAGTAGATTGAAAGTGCTTCTTCTATTCCGAAATAGTTATCGAAACGTAAAAACGATTAAAAAGTGTGTTTGATATGTTTCATAGATCTTTCAAAAACATTAAATGATTATAATATACCTGGATTAAAGAAATAAGTTTTAGAATATGTAATTTTATTTAAAAAAAAATGTGGATTGGGTAACATAAAAATAATGTAAATAATATAATTGGATGAGATGTTGAAATTCTAAAAAATTCGCATTTCAACTTTCACGCATCGCTATTTAAAAACCAAACAACTTTTTGAAATTAAGTCTTCTACAAAACATTTCTACACCCTTTCTACATATTCTCTTCCAATTTTTAATTTCTATAGGCATCTGAAAATAAGATTGCAGCGCCACGGTGGCTTATAATAATAATAATAATAATATACGCCCTGCAATTCACTCCCTTACGAGTGATATTTTTATTTTAGCATTTTTTACCATTTAATAAAGACTAATTTGTTTGAAAAATTTATTATTAGTTATTATTTATCATATAGGCAATAGGGGTAATCTTTTTCATTTCATGTAAAAATAAGCAATTATTTTGAAGTTAAAGTTGCCTTTCTAATTCACAATCTAATCAGTGTTTTCTTGTATTTAAGGATTTATGGAGGTACAAATACATCTAGATGTGTATATGAAGAGGAGGAAGTTTTAAATACTGGTCATTTAATTGTGTGGTCAATTGGATTCTAATAGGCAAGGCCAAAGTAAAAACATCTTTATATGCGGTTTGTGTTTGCAAACAAGTGATTTGAAATCTGATCCACATAAAATAAGAGGCCAGCTTAATAATATGAGGAGTTCATATAAGGCAGAAAATGGTGGGAAGTGCAAACATATTTCTGCACTTCTAATTACGTGCACAAGGTGTAAGACGTTACAGCAATTCAAAATACTGGAAATTGATTATGATTAGAAGTTTACTAAAAATACGTTATGGACAGTAAAATATAACTTAATAAAAATGATTCATAATTTATGTATATAACAAATAAATATATTACTTATAAATAATTTCATTTTCCCAACACATTCAATAAAACATTCCCATTTTCTACAATTTTATTTTAATAGCCATTGCAAGTATTGCTTTTAATATAACATTTTCTAAAAAAAATATTGACAAAGGTTATACGATAGTTGTATAAAATAAATAAGGCAAATTGTCAGTATAATTCATTTGAACTGCTTCCACAATTGTATCCAAAAGCTGAAAACTGAAAATTCCAGTAAAACTATTAAGAGCACTATCTGTTTTTAAGAGATCACTCAATGTTAATATTTTTTAAGTATTTACTTGCACCTCAAAGTCACAAAACTTAGTGGGTCCTTCATACTGATCTTGCTCATTTAAGAGCATTAGCAGGCTTTGTGCACCTTCCAAATCATCGTTAGTACGTTCAGGCCCTGGTTCTTCATTGCATTGACAGTCTGTGAAATCTATAATTTTAACAGTATTTCTCCTGTTTAACCTTTCACTTTCACGGCTTCTCGTTCTGGTTCTGTAGTTTGAACTAACGAAATCGACAAATTCTGACTGGGAACTGCTGTCAGGTTTAAACTTCTTCCTATGGCATATACTTATTTTATTTATCTCTTCGGAAAAAATCGTCATCAATAAAATGTTTTGAATAAACGACCATATACTTATCACAACTTTTCCAATTTTAAGTCTTAAAATCCAAGCTTAACGCCTACACATCCATGTGTGGCGTCCTAACTCAGATTCTACTTTCACGCGACATTTTCCAGCCTCTGGGAACAAATGGAAACTTAAATTCGTGTTTGTTTTCGCCCATGAAGAACACTGAGGTACGGAACAATATGAATTACTCATTCTTATTTGAAAAAAACTACGTTTTACAAGCAAATATAAAACGACCTATTCAACAAGTACAAAACAATATAATGAATGTCTGTGAAAAGGGTTACATTTGCCACCACTAGAGGGCGTATTATTTATTTTGATTCGCCTATATCAAGTAGTTTTAAATCTGTGGAAAAATAAACCCAAAAATAACCAAATTCTAGCTATTTTAAATTTTAAACTTCTACAAAAGTAAAGTTAGTCCGCACATAACTAATTCTACGTATTTTCTACATTATCTCTTAAATTTAAAACTTCTGTATTAACTAAAAGATAATAATAAAAATTAAGACAACATAAAAATCTTCCTATTTCAAAACTGGGCCAGACCTGACTCGTCTAACTTCATTTTTCTTAGGTTGTTATGTAATTTAAATATGGTAATGACGGCAGTCCATGAATAACTGAGGGACTTCGGTGGGAGATTACGTTTAAGCGACAGTTTCGGCCTAAAATTCGGATTTAATTAATTTTTAATCTTCACGGGATGGTATCTTTGATTAAACGTAATGCAGGGGTACGAAAACTTACTGGGGATTCGATCTGGAGTAACTATTAGGACGTAAAAAATTTAATTTATTTCTGAATATACAGCGTACACAATTGTTTAACATTCTTACGACTGAGTTTCGGTCTTGTAATACTGGGGCCGTAAGAAAAAGTGATTCCAGTCAATTTTTTAAAAATATTATTATTTGATGGACCTTTTTGTAGTTATCCCCCAGAACTCAAGCGTTGATTAGTTACAGAGCCAAACAAAACAATTTTTTTTGGTGCCAGTAAAGTAACAGCTTATTTTGGTGTGCTGATTTCAAAAACAACTCGTGTAGCTAACTAACTAACTAACTAACTGAGTACCTTATTTATTTACTAAACTTTTATTAGAAATTTATTTCGCAAAAAAAAATTTATTATAAACAAATACTCTAGCTTCAAGTTGAACCTACACCGCCCACTAGACCACCAAAAAAAACCTATGGGGGAATTTACTAAACTTTTATTAGACATTTTTTACGCAAAACAAATTTATTAACCCTCCCCATCAAAAGTTATAAACAAATACTCTATCTTCAAGTTGAACCTACACGGCCCATATAAATGCATTACAAAAAAGAAATAGCGAATCAAAAATATTGCTGAGAGAATTTCTAAATTTTATTCCATAATAGTCAAAAGTGACGCTTGACATCATATTTAAATATGGTGATTAAAATAACATTAGATGAATGTTATCTGGAAATTCAATGAATACAAGAACTTTTATGATACATTTCACAGCCTTTCCAAAGACAGCTTTCTTTATTTTTTTTTGTATATGTTTCTAATTGTGCAAAAAAAACTCGTAGATCCCACTGTAGACTTTAGAGCAACAATAACATCAAAACAGGAAATTAAAAAAAATTAAATTGCAAAATTTTAAATTTATTGAAATAAAAGCTTCAATTTCAATAGATAAATTTGTTATAAAAAATTCTTGTCTTGTGACCATAATTTCCTGCTATTTAACCATCAACTCTACTGCCATCTATCAGCGAAACTGATACTTGAAGCGGTTGATATACAAATTTAATTGAACACTATTAAAATTTATTATCCCTCCCGATCAAAAGTTATAAACACCGCCCACATACCTATAACTAACTATATTGACATGGAGGCGCTGCTTACGGCTGTGTTAGCAGTATGTTTTTCTATTTTCAATTGCAGAAACAAAATTCCCAGATGTGCCAAGTTGCTTTGATCAGCTTTGGCGGCTTGTATGAAGCAGGATCAACTCTCAACATTCCAGGTGATATTGTAGTTATTTATTGATATTCTCAATAACTACCAATTTGAAGAAATCAAGATATTCCACAATCTTCCAAGATTCCAGAAGATCGTGAACAAAACTTGCTCTTGTTTGGGCTGATTAATTATAGAGCATACACGATGAACTTGAGAGAAGAAGAAACTTCCGGTCATTACACAGCCATATCCAAAAGATGCGACAATACTTGGTGGCTGTAAGATGATTGCGGAGCTTCAACCAAACAATTAAAGATTGCAAAAAAAGTCTGGCCGATATTATTGTTCTTATACAAAGAAAAAATCAAATAAATTATTTTTTATGAATAATAAAGAATATGTTAATATATTTGACTAATCATTTTTCTTGTTTTTAATAGAAAAATTATAGGTACATTCATTATTTCCTTGGAGCTACATTATGCTTGAGTTGGAGGGTTTTGATAAAAGGATATTTTTGTTCATAAAACATATTTTCGTAATTTAGCTATATTATTATTATTAATAAATTCACCTACAACTTTCAAACCTTTATGTGATTGATTACCAATCGAATTCCCTCGAAAAAACGCGAAGGAAGTGGGTTTAGAGCGATTTTTGCTCCAAAGGGGTAGTTTCTACCACTAACCTTTTCGCACGTCCAATCCCCCGCCCTAGAAGAACAGATTTTGCAACAAAATTTCCCGAAAAACAACTCACTATGGAAAACGCAAGTTGATGGTAGTTTTTGATTTTGGTTTTTTTTGGTGCGCTAAAATGGCTGGTGTAGCTTCAAGGTACTCTCTATCTGTCAATATATAGCATGGCAAAATGTTATATCTGTTAGAAAAGACATTTAATTTATTTATTTAGCTAAAAAATGCTTCGAATAAAGTAGTGGGGAGCTAACTTGACATATATAAGAATGAGACAGTGTCCTTTTTGTGTATATTATTTATTAGTCAAATTAGAGGGCCAGACAGCGGTTCTCAACGACCGCATGTACCGACGCTATCTAACAACGGACAGAACAAAGTGTAAGAGGCGGTGGGTCAGGATAAACAACCTAAGGGGCGACATGCATCAGGGGCGGTAGAGGGGTTGAAGTAGATGCGGCGGTGTGAATTTGAAGGCCATTAACGCTAACAGCGTATGTGTATCCTCGGGGGGATGAATCCGTGGGTTTTCACTTTAAATGGTAGAATGGTCGGTGGTTGAGGATGTAATTGACGGTATCGTCTGACTCATTGAAGGGTAGTTAGTAAACATTCTGGTTAATACTTGTTACTAAATTATAGAAAAGAATAACGGTGATGATAAGTTTAAATTAAAATTAATTAAAAAAATTTAAATAAAACCACTAACGCACGCTAAAAGCGATTAAAATGCTTCTGAAGGCAAATAAAAATCATGCTTCGTTACAGTTTTCTGAATTCAAATATATTTGACGCAGTGGTTAAAAAAGTATAATGTGTATAACATGTATGAAAGGCTCTTTAAAGAAAATTTTTGTTTTACCAACTTCAAAGTTTGATAAACAGAATTCGCTATTAAAAAGGATTAAATAGGATACGTAAGGATGACATTTATTCTTCTATCTACTATCTATTATCATTTATCCTCTGGCGATGATGTAAAATAAGCTGCGTTTGAGACGAGGAACCAAATATGAAGGAATTCAATGGAATCAAATCGGGAAATCTTGTTTAATTCTTCTTTAATTAGATTCGAGTGGTCTGATTCAGAAGGCTGTTCCTCGAATCCTTCTTTAGCAATTTCAATTTAAATAAACAATCAGTCATAAGATGAATGGGGAAAAGAAATAGACTTAATAATTTTTTTTGCAAAAACTTTTTATTTTGTAGAGCACAAATTTTTTCAAAGGTAATACCACGAGTCCTCCAAATTTTATCGATTAAATTTTTGGTTTTCACGAAAACGGCTTTATTTGGAAAAACCACGAAAACAAACTGATTGATAAAATCACGAGTCCGCAGGACGAGTGATTTTATCTTAAATCAGTTTGTTTGAGTGGTTTTGCCTAAAATAAAGGCGTTTGAGTATGAAGATCAAAAATTTAATCTATAAAATTTCAGAGGACGAGTCGTATTTGAAAGGATTATTTTTTGAATCATTTTGTATTAAAAACAGAGGACATAGTCATTTATGCAAAAGACACTTTACACACAAATATTGAAAATTTTCTTTACCAATTTAAATTGAAACCTGAGCTGTTATAGGTTTACATACAGGGCCACCAAGGCGATTTTTTGACTGGCTACCCCGCGAAACGGTGCCGTAAATAAAAGCGAAGAAGAAGAATGAAATGAAGTCTTTCTTAATTTATTTAATTTTAAGTTTAGTGTTAAAGTGAGGTATCTAAAAATTGAAATAAACTAATAAAAACAGGTTAGTTTACAAATACATTTTGAAATTTGGTTATTAACATAGATTTGCAATACATTTTAGTATAATAATAATTGATAAATGTTTACATTTGACATTTTAAAAAAGGTAAACACAGTTTAATCAAGAAACAAATACGAAGAAGCGGTTTTATCAGTATAAAACACAATGATTGGTTAGGATCCTGAGCTGTTATTGGCTGAAACCACAAAATCTGACTGTATTGACAGATGAAAAAAATAATCTCTAATAAACATTTTTTGTGGTCTCAATCAAGAATTTTTTTTTGTGTGTATATAAATGAAAATTTCCGGAATAAAAAACAACGGCATATAATTCACTGGCTCGTTGTTACCATGAATTGTAATTTAGAATCGTCAAAAAATACAAGCATAACAGATACGCTCCTAAAAATAGTGTTATAGTAGTAAAAAGCTCAAAACATGTCGAAAAAACGGTATATCCAAAACACAGTAAATATAGTTTTAAATTTGCATACAACATTCGGCAGTCAATTGTTCTTTGTGTTTTTTGAATAAAACATTTTTTAATTCGGTTGATGTAAACATTTTGAGTTAGTTTTTCAACCATTTCCGGGCTCGGAAAATAATTTTAAATCCACTGTATTATTGTTCCCATCCAAAATAGTAGGCCTAAAATTTCCGTATTGACTAAAAAATGTGCTAAATTATTAAAATTAAATTTGAAAGTCTTGCCTAGGGCCTACAAAAAGCTAGTTACGGCCCTGCCTGTAAATAATATGTAAAGGTTACTACTTACTATGGTATAATACATATATTCTTAAAATAAATATTTGTTTCGTTTTTTAATTTATTAATGGTCGTAGAAAAAAAAGTGTATGCAACTTTCACGTAATTAATATTATTACACGAGTATGTTGTAGGATACGAAAGGAGCCTACTGATGAGGCACAACAATGCCGAGACCGGTCTAGGAATGACGGTCCTTGAATAACGAAATCAAAGGGTTGAATCGTCTATTGTATAGCTTCCGACACGCGTCTGGACCGATGTAATTCAATTTCCATAGAGTAGTTGCAATTATATTTGAATATAATTTATTTTATATTTTATTTTCTGGTACTGGCTTTGAGAAGTTTAATTTTTCTTTATACTATTGTTTAGTTTAATTTCTATTTTTTGTGATAATACATTAATAAATAGAACTAAATTAAGCGTCCTCAGCAATTCCAGAATTGTTGGAATTATGTATTAAAACTGCATATTTTCAATTAAATAGTGATTTTTATCACCAAAATTGTGTGATATTTTCATGGAGGATTTTGATATGGAAATTGTAAGTAAACAAAATTTAAGACCTTCTGTCTGGTTTAGATGTGTAGATGATATCTTTGCAATTTGGCAACACGATAGGGAAAATATACTGAAATGGACTTTAATATTATCAAATGAAATGGAAATTTAACATTATCAAAATTATAATATTTAGGTAAAATTAAATTATAAATTGAAGAAAATAAATACCCAGACTATGCCCAATCCGATATTTCTTCTTAAAATTATGTTGTCAGTTAAAATAAAATGAACGTCACCTAAAAATAAAGAAACCATATTATTAAAATATAATTTAGAAAAATAAACAAAATGGTATTTTATAGATAAAGAGAAACGTTAAAGGTGAACTTACCTAAGGGATTGATTTATTGTGAGATCCTTATTATTAGAAAAATCCTTCTTAATAAAGCTCTGATAGTAATCTAAAAATTTAAAACCAAAATTAAATAACATTCAAAATTCAAAATTTTATCAACAATTTAATATTGGGACAATCTTCATAACAAAATATAATCATAGGACGATCTGTATGGCAAAATAAAATAAGGGTTGTGACAACTATTTAAAATGAAATGTTAGCATACCAACTTTAGTAACTAAATTATAAATTGATAAAATGTAGAAAATTGAATACCAGAATATAAAGGGAAAGTATCTTAATTGTTATAATTAAAATTATGAAATTCAAAACACATAAAATCGATAATAAAGTATAATAGAATCAAAATTTTGAAAAAATTTGAGAATTTCTGCATGACGTAAAAAGGTAACATAGCAACAAAAAAAAAAGATGGTAGTTAGTTGATAGAAAGTTGATAGGAGGGTAGAGTTTTTCTTGGTAGAAAAAATTTAAGAAGATTTTTCAATTTAAAAAGTTTAAAAGAAGTTAGTTTTTAAAAAAAATGGTAAAAGGAGTTTGGTAGGAAAATTTGAGAAAATAAATTTTGAAGAGTAAAAAAATTATTAAGGAAAGCTACAAGTTTTGAAGAAGTACGTTTACATTCTGGGAGGACAATTATTACGGCAAATTGTTTATGAATAATAAGTGGTTAGTATTAAATAATATTTAAACAACTTACCTGAAAGTTATTTGGTTTGTTGCGGAAATCATCTGAATATTAATTTCGTAAAAAAACCAACAGAAAGTGGAAACATCACATAACTAGAAATCTAGTTATAACACATCACTGTTTATACGAGAAAGAAGAAGGAATAAGAACATTCAAAAGGTATCAATTCATTATAATCAATTATAACATACTGTAGACCAGAAACAAATAGTGAGGTATGCATTTGTGGGGTTAAGATTGACATCTTCATCACTGTTTAGTATTTCGGCTGTGCCAACCTTAGTTAAGTTAAAATTTATTGCGCCAAATTTGAATTTTCTAGATATAAGATATCATTGAGTGTGTGGGCGTGAAAGTAATTCATCATAGTAAATAGTCTGAATTGTGTACATAAATTTTTCTTTGAATCTCTATTAAAATAAAATCATTCTAAATTTTGAAACAACATTTTATTTTGTGCCAAATACAGAGACTATCAGTAGTTATCAGAACATGAACTCACAATTAAAGAATCCCTGAGATTGGAAAGATTTACAGATATAAAATTGAGCATAGTCGTGGTGGTATAAAAAAAATTATTAAATTTAAAGAACAAATTAAAATTATAGAATATTATTTAAAATTCTAAATTAGAACAATAGTCAAATAAATAAATAAAATTTTATTTAATTTTTATATAATATTAATAATTCGGAACCTACTATTAAATTTACAATTGGAATCGAAAATAATAAAAAATTACAGTTTCTTGATGTACCAATACACAATAATTGTATTGAAACATCAGTTTTTAGAAAAGAAACACATGCAAATAGATATCTAAATTTTAATTCAAACCACTCAATTTGTGTTAAACGAGGTATTGTCATATATAGATAGAGCAAAAACAATTTGTTCAAATGACAATATTTTAAATAATGAATTATCACTTGTTAAATCTGTCTTGATTAAGAACAACTACCCAAGTAAATTTATAAATCGTGAACTTTACCGAGACATCACAAATAAAGAACAAAATTTAAATCACCCAATACTTCATTGAAATATAGTAAAAATCCCTTCTATTCCAAAATTAGCCGAAAAAATGAGGATTGACAATAAATTTAATTTAACAACAGTTTTTCAAACTAATAATACATTAAAATCTTTAATAGTAAATACAAAACCTTTTAATGAAATTCAAAATACAAAAAATTGTATTTACAAAATTAGACTTAATGAACACTAAATAATCATACATTAAAAATAAACAATTCAAAAGATCAAAAATATGTGAACATGCATGGGATTTTGGTCATAAAATACAATGAAATTCTTCAACTAAATTATTAAAAGAACCTAATAATTATAACCCCAAAGTTAAAGAAGCAGCATTGACATGCTTAAATAATAATGAATGTGTTTCTAATTGTTCCGTTGATATTTCAAAAACTTGGATACTTATTTTACAAAAAGAGTTAATTGCAAAAAGGATACCCTCTATATCGGGATAGTATCATAAGTTTTTTTCAGGTTTTTTCTTATGATAATATTATTAAGAAAACTTCATTTACGACGAAGTATAAATTCTCTTATAATATGCAAATGCGCTATCCTTCACAAAAATATGACGAAACATATTTTGACATCTTCAATTTAAAAGTCTTTCTCCGTGTCCTATGTCCTATGTCATGCTCCAAGTTACTGATGATATTATAAGAGCTATAGATAAAGGACAGTGTACTCTGCTTGTTCTTCTAGACTTTAGTCGCGCTTTCGACACCATAGACCATAATTTAATGTTAGCTATTTTACATTATATGGGACTAGCGGATAACGTGGTAAATTTTTTTAAAAGCTACCTGATTGGTCGACAACCGATGGTCGTAATAGATGGAAATCACTCTAATTATATTAATCTATACCGAGGTGTTCCGCAAGGCTCTATCCTGGGTCCCCTTCTGTTTGCTATTTATACGTCTCACCTTGAAAAGAACTTGCGGTACTGCAAAATTCATCTTTATGCGGATGACACGCAATTGTATTATAGTTTTAAACCTGACAATATAGTAGACGCATGTGATAAGATTAATATGGACTTAGAGGTATTTATTAAAATTGCAACGGAACACTGCTTAAATATTAACTGCAGCAAATCTAATGTTATAGCTTTTGGTACTAAATCTAGACTAAATACAGTTAAGAACTTTATTAATGTAAAAATTAATAATGAACCTCTCAAAGTCGTAAAAGAATCAAGGAGCCTAGGTGTTACATTAGACTCTGACTTAAGGTTCGAATGCCATGTAAATAGCTTAATTAAAACAGCTTATTCTGTTTTAAAAATAATATACGGTAATAGATTTTTTATGACAACTGAATTAAGACAAAGGTTATGTGAAACATTAGTTCTATCGGTCTTCAATTATGCAGATATTCTCTATGGTCCATGTTTAACCAGTCAGTTTAAAAGAAAAATACAAAAGGCACAAAATTCGTGCCTACGACTTATATTTGGAATACCAAAAAGAGAACATATATCATACAAATTAAAGGATGCTGGGTGGTTGAACATGTACAATAGAAGGATATTGCATTCTGCCTGGCTGTACCATAAAGTGGTTATCAATAAAACACCTTCTTACTTGTATAAAAAAGTGACGTTTCGTACATAATGTTAATATCAGGAATAAAGGTACCCTGTCTCCACCCAGTTTCACACTTGAATTTTTTAGACGTAGTTATAGTTACCAAATTTGCTTTGCTTATAATAATGTTCCCAAAACCCATAACCTCAAAAAATTTCTCCTTGCTTCGCAGTAAAATTTAAAACTACATATTATTACATATAATTCATGAAAACATCCTCATTGTAAACAGATAATTATTGCCCCATCGACAGATTTACAGCTGAATGAATGAGGTATGTGCCAGTAGATATTTAAACTTTTATTATAATTTTTTTTTAATTATTATAAATTTATTTAATTGTTTAAGCATAGTGGTATTTGTATAAGGTTAAGTGGAAGAACAGTTTATTGAATTTTCATTCAAATAAACTAAACTTCGCCTTTTATTTTTCTAAGCAATCCTCTTGTAATGCTGTTAATGTAAAAAATTTTGTTTTTTGTTAGAAAAATAATAAAGTCGTTTATTATTATTATTATTATATTTTTGTGGGATTATCAAGTGTTCTATTTTTATAGTCAATTTTTTATTATATATTTTGTTGTCATCTTGAAAACGACTTTCGATCAAGAAAGTCGAAACGTCAAAATTAAAAAACTTATAATAAGTGGTTTTAATATCCATAAAGAAGAGTATTTGAAGTACAAAGCCACTATGAGTTATAGAAACGAATTAATAATAGTATATTCTGTGACAAGGTTGAAATGAGAATTCGACACGAGTGGATGATTCCGAACGCGAGCGAATGCGAGCGTGAGGAACCACGAGTGTCGGATTTTCATTCCAACAGAGTAACAGACTGTACTTTCTCCACGGCCACAAAAAGTAGAAATTAAATATAGTAAAATGAAACCTGAATCTCTCAACATTATGTAGGTAGTATTTTTATATTCAAGCTTGGATTTTTGCGGTAGCAAATTTTGAGTTATATTATCGGCATATTTTTTTATTTCTGGAGGAGTATTTTCAAATTCTACATCTGAATCGTTTGATTTTCTTCTCCTTTTTAATAAATTAAAAGTTTTTAGAAAACAATATTAAGACCACGTCAACTAATACTGACAGTTAATTTGACATTCACGGCAAACCTTATTTTTGTAAACAATCACGGAATACAGATTCTATCTCTAGTTATAGAATGTAATACATATAAAATACATAAGAGACAAATGTTTCAGAATTTTCTTTCAATCTCAAGAGCGAGAATGTTTCTTTTCTGTTATTATAAGTGGTTTCAGAATAACTACATTCAGTAGTGGCCGTGGAGAAACATATTTTTTTAATATTCTCTTGTGTTATTTCCTTTCTGAATACACGAAAATGCAGCAATATCTTGAGTAGTTATTTTTTTGTTTTATTTTTTATAAAAAATGTCTTTAAAGTTATTACTTATTTCGATTAACAACCGTGGCTGATAAATTAGAGTTCAGATTTTGAACCATTCAAGCTAAGCCAGTTGCAAGTATTCTGAGAATGGCCTCATAAACACTGATATCTTCTACTAACTAAACGCGTTTCAAAATTAAATATTGGGGGATATATCTTCCTAACTAGCATCCTCGAACAAGAGTAGGAGTATCCGTTAAATATCTATACGCCCGATTGTTTTCTCAAAGCTCTTGTTCGAATCACTGTTAGCTCGATAAGGTATTTTTCTTTGTCTTATTGTTCGAGCTAATACCCCTTTCATCAGAGCCCTAATGTAATCATAACAGCCGTAACCTCTCTAATGCACTTTACCGAACACACCAAATCTCTTCACTCAGACTAAGACGAGTATAATTCTAAGCGGGATATAGCGGCGTTTCAGGGGCTCTTCTTCGAGTTCCGCGTCCTCCGTATCAAGGACTATTAGTCCGAGGACCAAGAGGATTATACTAACTTAGTGGAGTATATGGGAATGTGTGCGATATAATGCGGTTTTCAGAAGATCAACGTTGTGCATGTAATATGAATTCAATCGTTGAAAATTAGAGTGCTCAGTGGGTTTTAACACTAATATTTTAATTAATTTATGTTTTTTAATATCTCAGATTATATTTAGATTCATTTTTTTACAAATTCAACAATCTACAATTAACGATTTTTATTCTGAAATGGTGATTTACTGAATAAAATTTCTTCCTCATCAGCTCACGGACTATTTGTTTATGACGTATGGAAATTAGCTTTGCCTAGTTCACTTGACGTACACCATTCAGTCATACATGGGCCCAAAATATCAGCAGTTATTGTCGTGATTGTTATGCGGCGAAATACAACGTAAGCCCTCCATGAAAGACCTAATTGGATAATAAAGCCTAGAGGATGAGGCCATTTCGGCTTACTTGATGGCGTAGAAGAAGATCAAGAAGGGACGGCTTTAGCGAATGTAGATTATAACCAGGGATTGGGAGGATGTATGTCAAAACTTGAATAAATTTGGTAAATAACTCAAGTGACACATATTCGACTACATCAAATAATGCTAGATTGAAGCTTTAAATGCTAAAAGAATGCCAAAATTTAGCATATTTTGAGCATTTGAAAGTTGCTTGTAGAGAGCAAAAGATAATTTTAAATTTAATTAATTATTATATTTTCACATGATAGTTCATCCCTCGTCTTGCGTATTCTAAGCATTGAAAGCATTCACAGATAAATGGTTGCTCCTTAATAGAGGACCAAAAAGCAGGATAAAATCGTCTTTTAGGCCAAATCACGCGCTCCCTTTTTAAATGCTTCATATTGTTTGGAAAAAATTATGTAAAAGCTTAGTTTAAAAAGAACATAACCTTGTTAAAATGTATGTCAAAATTACAAAATTTTCAGTTTTAATACCAACAAAAATTTAAAAATTCTGGAGATAACTAAATTTGGTAACTTGATTATTGAAAAGAAAAAAGATTAGAGGGCGTTATTAAAAAAAATTGAAAAGGGGGATAAAGAAAAATTCAAAAAGAAGTAAATGTAAAATTTGGATGGTAAAAAGAATGTTTTCCCACAATTTATATGTTTTTTTTTAGTTTTTTGTTGAGATGTTTTTTGGCGTAAGATGGATTGGATTTTGAAAGGTGGAAATAGACTTTTGTAAAAAGAAAAGGACAGTTTTTCGCAGAAGGAAGTTAAAGGACTGTGAAGTGGTGTACGATTAAAAAAAGGTATTTGGATTGTTTACAGTTAACTTGGATTTGTTAATTTTAGTTTTGTTTTCTTTTTCCCTATATTATATATTTTATATACCAGGCTGTTAAAAAAAAAGTATCGTTAATGAATTTAGTTTTTAGTATTTTTTGTTAGACAATATTTTTTTTTGTGACAGCTGGATGATTTTTCATTTAATTTAAAGAGTGAATGAATTATATTTAGATAGTCTATTTTTTATTATTGTGTTAAAAAAGTTCTTTGTTGTAATTCTAGTTTGTGTTTTTAATAAAAAGTATAACTTTATATTAGTATGAATTTTGGGAAAAGCGGGAAAAATATTAAATTTTCAAAACTTTTAGAAAGAAGTATAAAATATAGGAAATATTATAAGGGTGATCAAACTTTTTTATTTGGGAAATGAACAAGTTAAGTTTTTTTATCATTTTTAAATAAATCTGTACTTTGGCAGAACTCAACAAAGTATAGATAAATAAAGATTTAACCCTGAGAATCTAAATTAAATTAAAATAAAAATAAATTTTGGAAATCTAAATTAAATAATTAATTAATTAAAAACATATTATTTTATATAACTCGATATTTTATAACAATATAATCCAATTTAAAATAGATGGATTAACTAAAACAATACTTGAAGCATCCTCATAGTGGATTTAAAAACGAACTGTAAATATAATTTCGAATATGACTGGGCTTTAAATTATCATCTATTATTTTAAAATAAAACAAAAACAGGAACACAAATCTTGTTCGTTGACGTGATTTCACTTCTGTACCTACTCACCACAAAGAAAACCATTGTTCTTAAATAAACAATTTTATTTAAGGTGCCCTCACGATATTCACCTATTCGAGTTATGCTAGCATTCCAACAAATAGCTGGGCGATATCTAAATAAACAATCATACCCATTTAAAGATCGTCAAGTAGTTTTATTGTATTTTTTTAGAAAACCAGTGATAATTAATCTTAACCTATGCGGTGATTTAGATGTTATTCCAGATAGAATCGCAGGTGGCAACCAATTTAAACAAACAATGAATGTTGATTGTTTTATTGTTGTACACTTAAACAAGTAACTGTCTTTAGATTCAGGGCCCGCTCTAGCTTTTACGTCACTCCGAACAAAAAGGCAAATTGCCGTTTCATAAAACCATACTTTTTTTAAAATATATATCCCAGAAGATTAGATTTAAATGAACTCAATGTTGCACTATTCTTGATAATGGGTAGATTGTTATATTGAGTAGAGTAAATCCTTTGTCAAATAAAGAATTCATGGGTTTTTTGCATAGATTTAGAACAATAAGATCGAGTTTGTTGACATTTCGGCTGGGGACAACAACACGTAACAGTCTAAACGCTGTGTTATTGAATTTATATTATCAGTTTCAATATTGTCAAAGTTATCATATTTTTTTCCGTCATTACCAAAATCCTAAATCTATTTAAAAATTATCTTGGAAAATGAGATATTTTGTTTCGCTAAAATAATTGTACATCTACGTTAACACTAATTTTCGAAACTAATAACACAACAAATTATATTGCTAGATAAATATTGACAAAGATACTTTACAATGATATAAGTTTCAACCATTTCTGCGAAAATTTGATAGAAGCGGCAACGAAGCGCTATCAAACATTGTTATTTATGAATGAAGCGAAACCATTAGAATGGTACTAGTATATTTGTGTCGGCCATGTTCAGTACATTGGTGTCTGTTTACTAATGCTAGATTAAAATTTTCTTTTTCATATTGATTTATTGGTTTAAATTGATTGAATAGACAAATATGGTTCAACAATGTGTGGTATGCCGCAAATTTATTTTATCACTTTATCGGTAAGTTATATTTAAGGTTATAAACATAGTTCAGGGGCGTAGAATTTAGTATTTTATCGACTGTATAAATTTTTTAATATTGCATAAAGGATTGTTTTAACTTATTGCAACGTCTTATAATTATATAAGTTTCATATATTGTGTTAAAAATTAAATCACATTTTGTTTTTCTGTCAAACTACCTAAGTATTTAGGTAATATTTTTCATTTAAACAGTTATACGAAGACATGACTTTTAGGATTCCTGCAAATGTTGAAAGGAGAAGATTTGAGGCAGTGAAGTAAATACCTACAAATGATTATATTTGGTCTTCATTTCCGTGATAATGACTTTGAATATAAACCAAGTGGAAGGAAATATTTGAAAACAGATGCAAAACCAATATCGAGGTAATATACCTATGCTTATTTGTTTTTTAATAAATTTAGGCTATAAGATTTAAAAATACTTTTGCGAAGCTTTACAGAATACAAACATTTTTCACTTAAAAGAATCTTAACTTTTATTGAAAATTTTTGTGTTCTGTAATTGTAGATTTAACTAATTACTTATTTGATTCGATTTATATGTCATTTCACTGTGAATGCCTTCTCGCCTGCTTCGTGGATTATGAATGTATATAATTTTAATGTAGCGAGTGGAGAAAAAATAAAATAAAACGAGGCTTGCCTCACAAAAAATAGATAGATAGAGCAAAAACAATTTGTTCAAATGACAATATCTTAAATAATGAATTATCACTTGTTAAATCTGTCTTGATTAAGAACAACTACCCAAGTAAATTTATAAATCGTGAACTTTACCGAGACATCAAAACTAAAGATCAAAATTTAAACCCCCCAATAATTCTTTCAAATATAGTAAAAATCCCTTATATTCCAAAATTATCCGAAAAAATTAGAAGGATTGGCAATAAATTTAATTTAAAAACAGTTTTTCAAACTAATAATACATTAAAATCTTTAATAGTAAATACAAAACCTTTTAATGAAATTCAAAACACAAAAAATTGTATTTACAAAATTCCATGCGAATGTAATAAATTTTATATAGGAGAAACATCTAGACCTTTTCATATTAGACTTAATGAACACCAATCGTACATTAAAAATAAACAATTCGAAAAATCCAAAATATGTGAACACGCATGGGATTCTGGTCATAAAATACCATGGAATTTTTCAACTAGATTATTAAAAGAACCGAATAATTATAACCGCAAAGTTAAAGAAGCAGCATTGATATGCTTAAATAATAACGAATGTGTTTCTAATTGTTCGGTTGATATTTCAAAAATTTGGATACCTATTTTACAAAAAGAGTTAATTGCAAAAAGGATACCCTCTATATCGGGATAGTATCATAAGTTTTTATCTGGTTTTTTCTTATGATAATATTAATAAGAAAACTTCATTTATGACGAAGTATAAATTCTCTTATAATATGCAAATGCGCTATCCTTTCAAAAATTCGTTCCCAGAAACGTCACAAAAATATGATTGAAACAGATTTTGACATCTTCAATCTCAAAATCTTATTCTATGTATACTATGTTGATGTCATATTTTTGCAAGATTATCAAGTGTTCTGTTTCTAGTAAATTTATTTATTTTATGTCATTTTGATAACGGCTTTCGATCTGGAAAGCCGAAACGTCAATAAAAAAAACTTTTTTAACAACTAAGTGGTTTTAATCCAGTGGAAAGAGAGAGAAATGTAGAAATTTGTTACTTCTGCCAACGTTTTCGTTAGTTGATATTTACTAATTTTTTTCTGTTATAGGTTCGATAAGATTAAAACAGTTTATATATTTTTCAGGATTTATCTAAACATAGAAGGTTCCTACTATACCAACATTATTTTTTTTATTTCAGGTTGATACAACTAATAATTCATCAGTGTTTAATTTGTAGTTAGTTCCCTATTCCTACCTTAATCCCGAATAGCCTGATAGTCGAACAGCCTGATAAAAACAACATCGACACATTTGCAAGGAAATGATGAATTTTCCCTTGATCCTGCATTGACGAATACTAGGTGTTCAGAGCGGACTAGCGAAATAACTGATCCTAAATTTTTTTACGATTAATTTGATTAAATAAATATATTTTTATTAGTATTTTAAATTTCCTATGTAATCGGTAAAATTAAAATCGTTAAAAAAAATAAATATATTGTGTCACATCCCATTTCCCTCTGTAACGGTACGCCCATGCATCGCAGCATAAATTCGTTGCCATGTTCTAGACTTTTATATATCTATCTCACTTCATCCTTGGGCACGGAATATTTGAAACTTATGAATGACTTGTTGGGGATGTGGTTTTTTGTAATGGGTTCTATTTGCATGAAAATTTGAATATGTTCTGATTATTGTGAACTTGTTTAGTTCAACATTTTATAAACAAAAATCATTGAAAGGTAATACAGTCGGGTTTGTAAGGGAATCCAGTTCATAACGAATAGCATCAATATCTGCATTATCTGGACATTGATCCTTCCGATTACTGGTTATTCCGAAGAATCGCAGAGAAATCACAGAAATCGAAAATTGGCTCCAAACTTGGATCGCCTCAAAAAACGAGTCATTTTGTTTTGAATTTTGAAACATAAAAATTTTTTTACGTGATTAGCAGTGCTTTTATTTATGATTAGTATAAAAATAAAAAAAACCATTGAAGCAAACACGAAATTTTCGTTCTTTCTTTCTGATCAATCATCTTTCCCACAAAAACAACCAACAGAATTCTTATTTTATAAAATTTCAGGATGATTCGTAAGGGTGAATGTCAGGGGGTAGATATATATAAGAGTGAGTCAACGGAAGTCGGACTGTGGGATGGCAAATTGGGTTTTCTCTTTGTGATAAGGTAGCAGGAGGGCAGGAGGCAGGAAACTGTGAGATGTGCCATGAATTCTAATGGTCTTACTCGGATTTGGGTGATTTCGGAGGGGTCAGGAGTTCTGCAATAAAACGATTTATTCGTTACTTGCAATAGGAAGTTAAAACCGCTTTAAAAGTAGTGCATTTTTGTAGAAGACTGAGATTAATATCTCTTCAAACATTATACCACAGTTAGATTATAAACTTAAGGGCGCGGTCTTCCTGTGTATAAAATCCTATGCTGCAGACCAAAAGTTAAATCGACTGATTTCCGAATGTAATGGGATTTAAAATATAATTTTCAGACAAATTAAAGATAAAGGTCTAACTTAGGTAGTCTTACTATTTTAAATCGATAAATTTATTATTTTCTATGAAAACGACAGCTTTAAAATCATCCAATTTTTTTAACCTTAAAAGTGGCATCTAACAATCTATATATCCTCGATTCTGAAAAAATAAGAAAAATAAACATTAACTTGACCTAAGTTAGACCTTTATCTACAATGTGGTTTAATCAGAATACATCAAAATACTTTAATTTATGAAATCAGTCGATTTGAAATTTTGAAGTCATTTCAAATTAATTTGAAAGTTTGGTCAAACAATGGCGTCTAAAAATTCTTTACCCATAGGTATTCAGTATATATATATATAATTATATATAGGTCATATAGGTTTTAACACTGTAAGAAAGATGGTGCCCGAAGCAAATCAAATTTGCAATGGATGCCAACCCATCAGCTGAGATATTTAGCGGGGTGATACCATAATTAGCCCAGTTGTGAGAGACTTTGACCTCTCATAAAATGTGATATCGCTTTAAAAGGTGTAGAAAACGATAAAAAAATCTTTGCGGCTCTAAAGTGTATGCTAAATTCGAAAAACTAATAGCACAACCACGTGAAACAGCAAAAAATTTTACTATTATTTATATTTCAGATAATATTTGCTCACTTTAAATTTTATTTTAATGTAATATACTTAAATGTTTCTTTTCAAATTATATTGCTAATTTTATATTTTGTTCTTTTCATTATTCTACAATAAATTATTGATATTTTGTAAACTATAAACGTCACTTATAGCAAATTTTATCTCAAACTATAAAAATGCCATTTTTGGTTTTACTGTACAACTCAAGAAAATCAATAAACTCTGTAAATTTTTTTTATCTCTAATTTTTCCAAAAATTCAATTTTTTTCCCATTTCATCGTATTCCTATCTGTTATGGTTTAGAATATAGCAATGTTGGCACATAATAAAAGAAACATGCACTCAAAACACAAAAAGAACGCTGCAATTGTATTTATTGTCTTTGTAAATAAAGTAAAGTAAAGTTTTTGCTCTCCAAACATTAAAAAAAAACTTTAATCAGAAAGGAACATTCTAATTACGCCGAATATTAAATTTTCGCAGGAACTCACAGCTGTTGTTGATAAGTTCATTTGGCAACGTCGAATCAGTGGTTAGGCAACGTTTTGTCTCAAAGTTGACGAGATTTTAGAGTATTTATACATATATTTTTTATTACTCGAGGTCGAGATGCTTTTTGCGCATGTCGTTTAACTGTCATAACGCGGGAATTTTTAAAAAGAATTCAAAATTATTTGTGTAGATATGTTATGCATTAGAATAAAAATATAGAAAGTATTTTAGAAAAGAATTAGGGAATATTATAAAGTAGAAGATAAGAATATATTCAAAATAACTGATATGTTGTATGACTTTCATAATAAATTAATTTTTACTTTTTAATAGTTAGTATGTGTCGGAATCATGATTTTTCTTTTTTAATCAGTTATAATAACTATTAAATTGTCAATGTGTCAAATTATTACTTTCCATGGAACTCTAATTTATCAAATTAAAAAAAATGTAATAATTTTGTGCATAGGCATAGAAATGTAAATTTTCACTTCTGTTTTGTTTTCAAACATCAACTTCCTGTTGTCAAATTGGTTAAAAAAAAGTTCTGATATTGGTAGATGTCGATCAATATGTAATCTTTCATATTTTATATTCAAATTCATTAATCTGAAAATTATAGAGATATATTTATTTTCAAATTGTTTGGGACTTCTAAATATCTTTGAAATGTTCACCTAAATCGTAATTCATCGTTCGCGCGGTTAATTTTTCTTTCGTTTCTCACACTTCATAACGAAGAACAAAATCACTTTATACGGGGTAATTCATTGAGAAATGCGCATACAGAAAGGGTAGATGGAGAACACCGAGGTGCTTCTAAATAACCTATGGGTCTGTCGTTCTTTATAACCAAGATACAGGGTGATTTATTAATTTTCCCCATTTTTTCAATTAATCATAACTTATGAACGACCCTATACGTTTTTGTAATATTTGGTTATGTTCTTTGTCTACAGTGGTGTCGATTAACATATTCCAAGTCCGGCCTTAAAAAGTTAATGAGTAGGTTTCGAATCGAAACAATACCCAGTATATTAATATTTTAAAATTTTATTTGGAAAGAGCAGAAAAAAATAAGTAAGACTAAATATATTTGGTGCTTCCGCTTACAACTTTTTTACTTATTAACTTGACTTAAATCTAGATGTTTCGATAATGAGGTGGCACAAAAATAAAAAAAAAATTCTTCCCCAAATGGTACTTTTCTAGCTTTAATCCATAAAATCATCAACTATTTCTTATTCTCCTAATTTCTGGATCCCAACCTTATTGAAAAATCAAGAAAAAATATTATAAAGTATATATTTATAAATTTATTTTAAAATTATTCATTTATCTGTTTAAGAATTTATTAATAAACAAATTCATTGATAAAACATATAATTTTTGTTTTCTTCTGTGTTTTTAGTACAAGGCTTTTTGTGATCATTGTAGGCCCTTTCACTATTTATTTTTTATTATCCGATCGCTGGATTATAGCGATTACTTAAACTATAATCGCGATATGCCAGTACGTTAGAAGTTTTTTTGGTAGCAACAAAGGCGCCGCTTTAAAGCTGTTAAATTGGGGCAACTTTATGTATTACACGAACTATACGCGTATTGCATTTGCCTTAGCGTCCCGAGTTAAATAACGCCGGCGCCGTCCGATTGTTCGCGAAATCTCTTTCGACATATTACCGTGATTTAATTGGAGATTTGGCATTTTTTAATTTTTTACAGTTTGTACTTTAATTCTTGGTTTTTATAGTTAAGCATGTTGATAAAACTAAAAATACAAATAGAATTGCTATAATTTTAAGATTAATATTTCTTCAAAACACAAAAATATAAGTAGATCATAAAACGCACTTTTTATTATATAAAATCAAGGATCTCGGGTTTAAATAGTCTTCAAGAAAAGTTCGGTGAAAAAAAATTGCTAAAGCGGCTTACTCCTTTGATGCAATTGTCTAGGAGTCTAGGGCTACCGTGAGCTGAACCAAAGTTCAAACGATGCCTGCCCGCCTTGACTTAAAAAAGCGATTCTTTGATCTACAAAGAAGCGCCGACGCAACTTGACACGTGTCGATTCTGGAATAGTTGTCATAGCTATATACTAACTTTGAAATGAGCAATAACATCACTCTGTATACATTTGAAAGGGGCATTTTATTTCGAAAATTTAATACCAATTATACCCTAGTAAAAAATTGTTTCCTACTTGTAAATATCTTTGACATGTTTATCTAAATCGTAATAAATAAATAAATAAATCGTTTGCGTGGTAAATTTTTCTTTCGTTTCTCATATACTTCATAACGAGGAACAAAATCACTTTATATAAATAACTGAAAAGAAAATGTTATTTTGATATTATCAATGCCCCAGTAACAAATTATTTTAATTTTAAGAATTAAAAGAAAGATTTTATGGATGAATAGTTTTCATTGAAAGGCTCTGTATAAATAATATATACCTACAAAGAAAATAAATGAATAATTATTTATCATTATGTTCTTTATTGTTAGCTAACCACTTACAAAGAGCTATTTTGGTAATACTAAATATTGTTCTCCCCTTGTATTAAATATAGCAGACAATGAATTTCTCGAATGGTTTCTGTAATGAGAAAATTTCAAAGGAATGTTTCTGTAACTACTTTGTTTAATTTAAGCATTTATCACGAGATACCAGCACCTCCCGGACAGCACCTTATTTGACATAATTTCGCTGACATTTGACGTACAAGACCGCGCCCTTAAATGTAAGTTCTATTTATAATTATCTTTGGATAGTCCGACAAGTAATAACGCAATTCTCACTGACTTTAAAAACTTGATCTCCTGAAACTCCTCTTCGTTTATGGGTCTTACTGACGTGTCTCTTTTAGTTGACATTCCCGACTTTCCCCTATACAGCAACCCAAAAGTTATTCCGACAGCAATATACCCATTTGCCATTTCCATATCTCTGGGGCCGAGAAGAACGGAAATGGACTGGAAGCTGATAGCGTCCATGTTGTAATGTGGCCATTTTACGGTTTTCCAATGACGGCGATCCTCCTAAACTGCGCCGAATAAGTCCAAAACTGCCACATAAGTATACCTCGGACGTCCAGTGTTTAGCCGAAATTGCACTTTAAAAGTGTCGGGATGACCCAATTTGGAAGCGGAAACAGCCGCTTTATTCGCTCACGAGATTCCGGTCCACGTTTAGCGGTCAGCCGCAAATTGCACACGCATGGCGGGCCCTTAGCCATATCATCCTTGTAATTAAAATTTGTTTATAAAACCGCTATTAAATAATAGTCGCAATCAACGTCTTAGTATGATCTATCCGAAGGTTTAAATTTCTAGTATAGTGATGTTAAGGAATTATACCATCTTGAGATTCTCAAAAAATCGAAATATTTTTTTGGTTAGATAAATTGTTTATACTTTTAAGAATATTTTAATATTTTAAAAGTTTAACGAATCCCTCCTGAGGGAAACTCACATTTTTGACAAACCTCATGTCGTATCTTCAGCGAGATACCCTTTGCAACTGTTTCCAAGGTCGGTCGATGTAAGTTTTTTGCTATGTTGCCGCCCTTTTAAACATTGTTTGAAGATGATATAATAATAAATAACTATAAAATGATTTAGCCACCCAGAATGAACTTGTATTTTTATAAAATTTTGTGAAAACAAATATTTTTACGTTACATTAACGGAGTTGTAGTCAGTTGAACAATCAAAGCCACACTGAATAAGATATTTTTCTAATTCGCGCTTCTAAGCGTTTAGTTTCGTCCTCGTTCTAGAATTGTTAAGTCCCGACCCCCTGCTTACGCTTAGGAATGTGTGTCTACGTGACACGAAACCTGCAGGTGGTACGAGGATTCGGAGGTACAGTTTTATCATAAGCTGTCGCTTTCTCATTTCAACTTGTATGTTAGGAATTATTTGTCAATGAATGACTTTAAAACCTGCCACTTATGTAAATAGCGCGCGCGTTTGCTCCTCATTGGCGTTGTTGCCACTTAACTCTTATGAATGCAAATTAATATTTGTTTAATTTAAATGGAAAATAAACACCTCGTATACAACTGCATTTTAGGTTTTAGACCATGCAGAATTTATTTAACTTTATTCTGTAAAATTAATAGTAAAATTTTTTCCGATATACTGCGAACTTAAAGTGGACACACTGTATAGAAAAATTAAGAAACGGGGAAATGCTGGATAAAACAGAAATAAAAATCCAACGTCGTAAAGGGTTGTAATGAAGTTATTTTTTATAAAGCATTCAAGTACATTTTTAATTCTTTAAACGAAGCAGTTGCGGAGAAGGGACTGTTGAGAGTCTAAATGGTTTCAGAATTTTAAAATAAGAATCATTCTTGTTCTACATATCTTATAATATTTTGATAAATTTAACATATTCTGATTGAGTGATTCCCATTATTAAGTAAAATCCGTTAGTAAACTCCGAATCGAACATTTCTTTTAAGTTAATTTTTTTTTGGTCAGGGTTTTGAGGGTTGGGCTTTGAAATATTATATTTTCAATCTATAGATATTAGTTTTCGTAAGCAATATACGTGTCAACGTTATTTCCTGGTTTATAATCACAGACCTTACCTCTTTTCAGAGTTAAAAAAAATATATATATAAAAAATATTGTTTCTGAAATCAACAAGACCCCTGAAGATTCCGTATCTCCATCTGAAGTTGCCTGGGACGCAGTTTCTTAGGGTTGTGGAGTAAACCACATTAAAGATTCCGTATCTCCATCTGAAGTTGCCTGGGACGCCGTTTCTTAGGGTTGTGGAGTAAACCACATTAAATAATCTGGTGCCCGAGCATTCCCCGTTACAAGACGTCACTCGTAAGGCATAATTTTCATTGTGACAAGAAAAAGTCTTACAGGGTAATACGAGGAAAATAAGATATAAAAAATATATGTCCATAGAAAATTATACTAGTATACTCTCCTTATCTCCATAGGTTTTTTTTATAATTTTGTTTCCAAAAATCGAAATTTTGCAAGTATAAATAGCCAAAAAAACATTTTAAGATCACAAACGCGCTTATAATTAAATAAATTTTTTTTTGGTAACTGTTACTTAGGTACTTTCTATTATATAAACTGTATAACTTTTAGTAGAAGCGCCATATCGAATGAAAACAAAACGCAAAATTTCCTTCTCTCGTAGTTAATTTTATTAAAAAAGTTTCGATGTAACTTCTAACTTAAAATGAGCAAACACTTGGGAGGAAAATTTGCATTACAAGTAATTTTGACTCACATTTCTCGATTTAAGTTCAGCTCAGCTAAACTACAACATAATTCCGTGCGGAGAACAAAACTAGAAGCTTATTATAGTCCAGGAATTTTAGCAAATTATTCCATATGGAGACATTTCGGTGTGCAACAATGTTCATAGAATTGCACTTAATGTAACAGAGTCAGTTCTCTATATATTGCTTTCCTGAACAAATATGAATCATTATTTACATTCAAGGACTTAGACGGCAGAAACAAACTAATTGTATTCGTCTCAGACTTTTTGACAAAACGTTATTAGCAACCTTAAGTTATGCTAAAAAGTCCCACAAACATTTTTGTGGAAAAAGTTACTGTTATTTGTTGTTTTAATGTTTTAATGACGGGGATTGGTAGGAGATCCTCCACCATAATGTTAAATTTTTAAAACTCGGAATTTAAGACTTGCAGCAACAAAGATCTCTTAAAAAGGTTGCCAATGTGGAAATAGAAGATTTAAAAAACACAATGGTAAATTTAGAAGACCAAAATACATCACTTGAGGTGAAATTAAGTATGTTAAAAGGAAAAGTTAAACTTAATAATAGAATATAGAGAAAAATGAAGTAACAGGAGAAAACCGAACCAAATTATACGAAATTGTTTTGTATTTAATAAAAAAGGAAAAAAATAATGTTATTTATTGTCTATAAATCTAAAAGTTTTAGGGAAAAATCTGTTTTACTGACAGGGGACTGGTAGGAGTTTCTCCACCAGAATTTAAAATTTTAAAATCCATATTTAAATCTTTCAATAAGTGATTGTGGATGTTCTTGCAGATATTGTAAATAAATTTCGCACAGTAGGTACCTAAAAGTAGGGAAAAATCTAAATTCTGAGTAATATAAAAAACAGATGTCGATTATTGTCAGGTCGCTTGTTCTGGGCATAAAAAATGGACAGAACGTTTACAACTTTAACAGACTACACACGCATCGGTACAACAAAAATAAACCAAGTTTTCTACTTTAAAAGCATACACAACCATCGTTACAACAAAATAAATCAACATATATGTGCGAAGGGTAAAATTCTACTATATAAATGTAAATCATATACTTAAATAACACAACAGCTACATTGTATATAATCACAGGTATATATTTGTATATTTGGTAAATTTAATAAAAAATAATAAAACAAATTTATTCTGAACCAAATCATTTCACCTATCACTCAGAATAAAAGGTCCAACTAAGGAATTTCATACGACCAGTCATGATGTAAAACTTTTGTTTGGCCAGATCAACATACTACAAGTCGACGAATGCCTTCAGAGAATGCACAAATTTTTGTATAAAATAACTGGATTATTTCCGGAACATAAAACTCGAGTCTTATTATGTAATTCTAAATTACCAAGAAGGCTTTCGAAATTGAAATACCGACTGGATTTGTTACGAGAATTCGGAAAATGCTTAACACTATGTGGAGAGTAATTTGAATATTTGGGGAATTGAGGTTAGTAGCCGACTTCTGGGATGCAACGTTTGCTGGTTGTGCAAATATCTTTAGAACAAAAAAAAATATTTTACTAGAAACGGAACTTTTCCCTGACCTTTATCACTTAAAAGATTCTTTGCGTATAGTAAAAATCATGAACACTTTTAAATTTAAATCATAGCATAAATATTAAAAGGCTGTGTGAGACAAGGTTGCATACTACCTATTCAACCTCTACAGCGAAGCTATTTTCAGGGAAACCCTAGAAGATGAGTTAGTGGGAATAGTTATAAATGGAGAAGTACTTAATAATATGAAGTATGCTGATGACACCGTCTTGTTAACGAGTAACCTTGAAGACACACAACACCTTTTAGAAAAATTAAATGATCGATGTAATGAATACGGACTAAAAATCAACTTTAAGAAAACAAAGTTAATGGTTACAAAACAATCGGGTGACCAAACAAGAGAAATAAGAACGAGGATAGAGATAGCCAGATCAACAACATAAAAATGAAGAAGTTATTTACGAGTCGGGATATTTACATGAAACTTAGGATGAGGATGCTGCTCTTGTATGGAGTTGAAGCATGGACCCTCAAGAAAAAAGCATTCGAAATGTGGTGTTACCGTAGAATGTGGCGTATTCCCTTGACTGATAGAATTACTAATGCCCAAGTGCTGAACAGGATGCAGAAGGAATGCGAAATTATTAACACCATGAAAAAAAGAAAGCTTCAATACCTGGGTCATATAATGAGAGGACAGAAATACACACTTCTCCAACTGATAGTCCAGGGAAAGATTAGAGGAAAGCGGAGCATTGGCAGACGCCGTGTGTCCTGGCTAAAGAACCTGAGGGATTGGTTTAACTGTAGCAGTGTCCAACTGTTCAGAGCTGCAGTCAAGGTCACGCTGTGATTATAGCAAACCTCCGATAGGAGATGTACTATAAGAAGAAGAAGTCCAATCCCCACTGTACGATTAGTCAGATTTGTATTGAACAAACCCAAACGTATTTATGGACCATTACCCAAATATATTTCTTTAAATTAGTGCACGAAGACTTCTAAAACCGTTAACTACATTGCGTTCCTGACTAATAGTAAAATTACGTCTTGATTTAGTTAGTTTCAAATTTTAAGAAAATGTGGTCAAAAAATTTAAGGTATGCATGTAGACTCTCAAACCGAATTCTCTCAAGTTAAACGTCAGCAGTCGCATTTTTCATTAAAGAGACCGATTGAAAAATCGCCTTGTGCAAATGAAGGTCGTTGAAGTTGATCCAGAAGATGATTAATTAGAATTTTATGCAAATTTTTGGTACGGCTATCGCGCCATGCATTGGAAAGCTTTCCTCCAAGATGGGAAATGAGCTGTTTTCTGCAAGCCTTTCAAACTTTATTGGCATGAATGAGGATAGAAGAGTGCCAATTTGGGATATTTATATCGACAAAATGGAAATTGTATAAAACTCGACTATTATTTTGACGGTTCTTAAATGAAATGTTTTGTCTACTTTAACAAATCTTTATTACAGTGAGAATTTTTTTCAGTATTCAGGACAAAATCCTAATTGCGTGTGGGATAGATTTAGAGTTTTTCTATTATTATTATAATCGTTGGCAAACTATAACGATTTCTTATTTTTGAAATACACAGTTTTTTAAATAATAATAAAAAAAATTACGCTGTATAAAACAAGCCCTTATGTCATTTTTCACAATTCTAATATTATTTATAGTTTTTTTTCTACTAGAATTACGGATCGCAAAAGTGTGTTAATCCTCCTAATGAAAAATGTGGCCGTTGGCATTTGACATTTAAGAAAGATTAATGCAAAGCTGATGAAGAATTGGGATCGAGACGACTTCTACACGAAGTGCTAAAAATTCATTTGGAAATTCCTAAGGAGTACGTCAGACAGACTCTTGTGTTTTTTTTTGGAAATGAATAAATTAATGTATAATTTTTCGCAATTCATAACGAGGACATTTTTATGAAATTAAAGTTAAAAAATGGACAATTTTTCTTTGTTGGCGTTTCAGCAATTATTACGGTCTTTAAAACTGTCTAAACTTTGCTAGGAGAGATTTTTATATACAAGGTGATTCATTAGTGCGATAAAGTCCAATATCTTCTAAATCATTAAAGGCATAAAAACAAAATTTTGAAAGATTGTAGCCAGCCTTAAGGCTCATATTTTAAAATTAGTTGCAATTAAACAGGTTGTTCCAGAACACCGCGCCAGATCAAAGGTACATTTTTTTAAATGGGACACTCTGTATATTACTTTAAATTTTAATTCTGCTTGACTTCGCAATTGCAACAATATGAAGTTGTAATAAGTTATACAGGGTATTTAAAAAGTTCTGACCTCTTTTTCATGAGAATCGTAACGACTGTGATGGTCGTCTAGTTTAATAATTCACTAGACCTCCTTCCATATTTTGAAAACCGTATACAGGGCGAGTCCAAACTCGAATACATCATTTTCACACCATTTTTAAATGGATCACCCTGTATTTTATGTCGGCAACCGAAAGCTATTTTGCTATACTTTAAGTTTTATTAAGTATTCCCTATACCCAGATGGAATAGTTTTTGAGATATTTCAAATTTATTATTAAAAATTGTACTTCCATTAAAAACGACTTTAAAAACCACCTAAGTATACATCAATTAACTTGTTAAAAAGTATGTTGCATAGAAAAAGGTTTTACCATGCCGATAAAAGTACCTGAAGTATAGGAGGGTCAGATTTCATATGTAGTTTTACTAAATAGTTAATTACAAAAAGAACCACATCGTCAGAAACGTTTTTAGCAATAATAACTAAGTAGGCTTTGAAATATCAAGAAACATCGACAGGTTGCTGTTTTGTTTGTTAGTTTTATGACATGTGTATTCAGTATTATTTGAAATAAAATGAATTTCCCTCTTGAAATCTTGATAGATACGTTGTGGATTTTAGGGGACAGTAATAAAAATTATTTGCTGGCAACGAGAATTTATCATGAACGTTATCAAGAACGCAGACAACCAAATAAAATTGCTTTCGAAAAGTTATTAGAAAGATTTAATCGTACTGAATCGGTGGACTATGAGAAGACAGAAAGAACAAACACTGTTATTACAGAAGAAGCTACAATGAATGTACTGAAAATTCCCATACAAGCATCCATACAATCTCAAGGGAACAAGAAATAAGTTACACCTCAGTGCAAAGAATTCTGTCAAGAAATCATATGCATCCTTATCACATTCAGTTACACCAGGAGCTAAGAGGTAATGAATTTGATATGTTTCCAGAAAAATGGATTGGACGAGCAGGGCCAGTTCTCTGGCCACCAAGATCACCAGAGTTAAATAAAGTAGATTTTTTCTTCTGGTTAAAGACCAGGTGTACAAAGTACCTGTCACTACACGAGATGATATGAAAGAGAGAATAAGGCAAGCTTTTCAAAGTGTTAATGTGCAAATGCTTTTAAACGTAAGTCGATCTTTTGACGACTGTCTTAAACACTGCATCGATGTAGAGGTTTCTTTGAGCATCTTTTATAATTTTAGATAAGATTGTTTATTAAAGTCGTTTTTAATGGAAGTACAATTTTTAATAATAAATTTGAAATATCTCAAAAACTATTATATTTGGGTATAGGGAATACTTAATAAAACTTAAAGTATAGTAAAATAGCTTTCAGTTGCCGACATAAAATACAGGGTGATCCATTTAAAAATGGTGTGAAAATGATGTATTCGAGTTTGGACTCGCCCTGTATACGGTTTTCAAAATATGGAAGGAGGTCTAGTGAATTATTAAACTAGACGACCATCACAGCCGTATGAATGTAAAAGATTAATTTGCATATGTGTTGTTTAAAGGATACAGAGCGTTGAACTCATTACGATTCTCATGGATAAGTGGTCAGAACTTTTTAAATAACTTATTACAACTTCATATTGTTGCAATTGCCAAGTCAAGCAGAATTCAAATTTAAAGTAATATACAGGGTGTCCCATTTAAAAAAATGTACCTTTGATCTGGCGCGCTGTTCTGGAACACCCTGTACAATTGCAACTAATTTTAAAATATGAGCCTTAAGGCTGGCTACAATCTTTCAAAATTTTGTTTTTATACCTTTAATGATTTAGAAGATATTGGACTGTATAGACCAGGGCCAAACCAGTTATAAATACCGGAATTCTGGAAAAATTCTTAGCAAAGTATGGGTGGTAGAGATTATAATAGTTCTATCTCGTAAAAGATTTTTAAATCAGTGGTGACATATCCGGCGAATGTACTGGCTTTTTTGTTCAATCTACATTCCCAAGTGATTAAAAAATACGTTGTTTATTTTATAAGACATCTGTATTTTTTTTAACTATTTTGGAATGTATTCTCTATGCATTTTCACTATTGCCCAACTTTTTCCACGCGCTTTCTGGCTTGAGTTGTAACATTTTTATATAAACCGTTTCTATTAGTATAGTAGTTGTTACTCATATAAGTGTTATTGTAGAGACTTAATTTCTGGTCGAATTCGACCAATCGGACTTCATACAAAGATTTCCTTTCTCATTAGATGTGGATTTCTGTACCACAATATTTCGACAAAACTTTCTATTATGGCATATAAAGATATAACCGCTGTGGTGTTTATTAACTAATATATTTAGTTAATTTGGACGCAGAATAGTAGAACATAGTCACAAAATAATATTATATCCTTAAATAGTTATATTCCACTATTTACCTCGTTTAATAATATTTGACATCTGGCGCAAAATGGCGAACGTTATATTTGGTATCATCACATAATTGCACAGATGGTCTCTATTGTGTGATTTTATTATGGCAAAGCAGGATAGAATTGGATGAAAAGGGAGAAGGAAAAGTCTCCTAAATGCGGGAAAATGGATTCGTCAGCGGCGGTGCCGAATGGGAAAATTTCATTTTGCTATAAACAACAAGTAATAAAATTCGTGTCGGCTTTTTTGATTTTTGGATTCATTTCTTGAGCGAATAACAATCAAACGACGATACTTTAAGTATGCCATGCAGTTTTCCAAGGGGGTGGTTTAGAACTAAAAATTTATTGGTATCAAATATAAAAAAAAAACAAATAATTGGTGGGAAATCTGGAAAAAATATATAAAAAAAGTAGAAAGTGGATTTTTAGACGATTTTTCTATTTTTTTTTTGATTTGCCATTTTACGAAAAAATATTTGTTGAGAATACGTATAGAGAAAGTAGAAAAAATACACAAAAATAATTAATTTAAAAAATACAGATGTCCAGCAGTCTATGTAGTTGATTTCTCGACCATTTTTCAGATTTATTTTTTGAATAAAAATGAAAAATGAAACATTACAGAATATAGCAACTTTGGACGAAATATTTTTTGGCAATATTTATCAAAATTTGCGAAAAAACATGATTAGCGGAAAAATGGGTGTAAAAACTTGTGAAAAAAAAATTTTGATTTATATAAACAATATTTTGAAAATAAAAATTGCATCGAATGAATGTTATAAAAAAAATGATAATCTTAAAACAGAGATAATGTTCATTATTTTAATTATATTTAAATCAAAAGTAATTGTATAATGATAAGTGTACAAATATTTTTTTTGTTATGCCTCTATTAATAAATTACAACTTCCGGTCAAATTTTCTATCAGAAAACAAAAAAAAGCTTAATCTGCTCTTTAAAATGCTTCCTTTTTTGTACATTTTAAGCAAAGATACTTTAGATGTGCTGCCATCTATAATTAGAAGAGAGTATTAACAATTACTAAAAGCAAAAAATTCCCGGTGTATTGGGTTTGCATACACAATTTGCATTGTGTGTTGCAAAGCTTTTATTTGACTGATTCTAGTCAAAATGTCACTCTCTTCTTTCGTATCCCTTTCAGAGATTAATACAAAGTTAGAAAACGAGTAAGGAATTTAATTTATCAGATTCGGCATCTTAAGACCGGTTTCTGCCTTTTGGCTTCGTCAGTTAGGCTTTTAGTTATTCCGAACGCCTCGCCTGAATATTTGTATTCAACGGCTCGGCGCGCGTAGATTTTTCGAATTTGCTTTCTTATTTTTAATAATTTTTTATAGTAATACAAAATTTTTTTAATAAGTTATTATAACATAATTTTAAGTAAAATGTTCCGCTCTTTCACGTGCTGCTATTAGTCTTTCGAAATTTTTTTTTTTTTTTCGAGATATAATAGAAAAACCAAATTTTCGAAATTATGAAGTTAGCATAGAGCAGCAAATATTTTTTTATCTTTTTCTACACCTAATCAAGTACTTAAGTGCCAAGTTTCATCGATGTCACATTTTGTGCGAGGTCAAACTCTCTGACAACTGGGCTAATGAAAATTCCGTGAATCTTTATAGTAGGGGAGGCCAAGCGGGGATTTTCCGCGTTACTCGAGCGCGTGAGAAATACATATGGGGAGAAACCTTGCACCCTGGAATGTACCCGTACCATATATGAACCCTTAATATGGGGGGGTGCATTGAGGGCAGTCCGTCAGATTAGTAAAAAAAAATCGATCCTTAAAAAAACTCGAGCGCGACAGATTAAGAAAAGGTAAGTTAAGTACATCCAGAAAAGTCTATATTTCAATAATCTGTCAATTTGAGCGTGGCATAAGGAAATGGGCGAGTCACAAAATTGTAAAAAAAAACGGTCCATTGTGGTTAAAGGTTAATATTTTGAAAATTTTGATGCATCTCGAAACATTTTTAATAATGTCAAAACCAAACACATAGTTTCAAAGATAATTTTTTCGGATCATAGTCGAAGCTGATAAAATACAGGGTGTTATATTTAGGCGTTACGGTAGAAAAATAATGTAAAATATAACAAAAATAAAAATAACTCCAAAATTAATAGATTTGGGACAACCTGTATACAGGGTGGGCCACGCTCAACGGGACGGAGCTTACTGGGAAAACGAAAAATGTTATGAAAAAGTTATTTGGCAGGAGTACGTAGGTTAGTGACGACTACATTTCTAAATTAGTTAGACATATACAGGGTGTTCCAAAAAAGCGTGATATATCAAAGTTATGTTTTTTCAATGGAACACCCTGTATTTTATTTTATTTTTGAAGTATATTGAACAAAATAATGTCACTTTATTAAGGGCTTTCTATACCCATTCTTGATAGTTTTCGATTTAAATGACTTTTTTTGCGAAACTAATATGGTTTAAATACATTTATTACACTTCGTCCCATAAAAATTAACTAACGCATTTTTGTTTATTAATTGCCAATTAGGAAGGCCATCGATACGAATTATTGTAATGTAAAGTTTATTTACAGGGTGTTGTTAATTGAGAGTTTCATGACAATACAATATTTTATACGATTACTGCGTTATTCTAAATGGGACACCCTGTATTTTGTTATTGTAATAAAAGGGTAAAACAATTCCCTTTCAAATTACTACAAGGTTCCCTATACCAATGTCCACCAATTTCAGACTTATTTGCATTATTTTACCTGCATCAATAAAAATCGGTAATTTTATAACACGTTTTTATTAAGTAAGCTATGAAATAGACAAAACAAATAACTTTACAACAAATGTTCAAAATGGTGCCCATTTTGTTCGATACATAATCGGACTCTCTTCTCAAAATTTTTTTTTACACTTCTTAACATTTCTGGCGTTACGGTTGCAAACGCTTCACGGATACGAATTTTCATATCTTGGGCAGTCGTGGGTGGAGTCTGATACACTAAATTTTTAATGTACCCCCATAAAAAGAAGTCCATGTTGGTTAAACAGGGAGATCTAGGGGGCAATTGTTAGGACTACCTCTACCAATCCATTTTTCGGAAATTTTCGATTTAAATATGATATTACAATGAGAGAAAAATGTGCGGGAGCACCATCGAGCTGTACCCACATTCTGCTTCTTGCAATAAAAGGGATATTTTCTAACAGAACAGAAAAATCTCTCTGAAGGAATCTGGAAAACTTACGTCCATTTAAAATGCCATTAAAAAAATACGGTCCCACAACATATTCTCCTATTAATCCTCCATAAACGTTTAAAGACCATCGGTTTTGACGATCTATCGTTCTAAATTCTTTTTTATTTTCGGTACTGTAATAGTGAAAGTTATGTCTATTCACTAGTCCACTATTATGGAACTTAGATTCGTCTGTGAATAATATTTTATCAAAAAAGAATTCGTCTTCTCCCGCTTTTTCGAGAAACCATAAACAAAATTCCAATCTACGGTGAAAATCCGTTCCATACAAATGTTGGTGCATCTGAATGTGGTATGGATGGTAACAATGATTTTTAATAATTCTTCTGATACTAGTCCGACTTATTTCCAATTCCCTGGCCATAACTCTTGTGCTAGTGTTTGGTTTTTCAATAATTGATTGGAGAACTTCCAACTCTGTATTTTCGTTGCGAGTTACGAGCTTTCTAATATCTCGTTTTTTGTAAGAAACACTGCCGGTTTCACGAAACCTTGCTAGTAGCCTTTCAAATACCTTTTTGCGAGGATGATCTTTTAAGGGATATCTCTCGGCATAAACTCGTGATGCTAATAGACAGTTTTGAAAACATTCTCCGAGTATGAAAATCATATTAACTCTATCTTCAACTGTATATTCTTTCATTTTGTATCTGAATGACAGCTAATAACACGGTAAAAATTAAACTATTGTCACAGTTTGACAGCAAACTAGTGTTTTGTCTATTTCATAGCTTACTTAATAAAAACGTGTTATAAAATTACCGATTTTTATTGATGCAGGTAAAATAATGCAAATAAGTCTGAAATTGGTGGACATTGGTATAGGGAACCTTGTAGTAATTTGAAAGGGAATTGTTTTACCCTTTTATTACAATAACAAAATACAGGGTGTCCCATTTAGAATAACGCAATAATCGTATAAAATATTGTATTGTCATGAAACTCTCAATTAACAACACCCTGTAAATAAACTTTACATTACAATAATTCGTATCGATGGCCTTCCTAATTGGCAATTAATAAACAAAAATGCGTTAGTTAATTTTTATGGGACGAAGTGTAATGAATGTATTTAAACCATATTAATTTCGCAAAAATAGTCATTTAAATCGAAAACTATCAAGAATGGGTATAGGGAGCCCTTAATAAAGTGACATTATTTTGTTCAATATACTTCAAAAATAAAATAAAATATAGGGTGTTCCATTAAAAAAAACATAACTTTGATATATCACGCTTTTTTGGAACACCCTGTATATGTCTAACTAATTTACAAATGTAGTCGTCACTAACCTACGTACTCCTGCCAAATAACTTTTTCATAACATTTTTCGTTTTCCCAGTAAGCTCCGTCCCGTTGAGCGTGGCCCACCCTGTATTTCAAAATAATTTTAAAATGTAGCCTTTATCAACCCACATATCCATGAAAAAATAAAATTATCAAAATATTAACCGTTTAGCCACAATGGACCATATTACTGTTTTTTTTTTTACATTTTTGAAAATTTTTACACGCTCTTCGCCCCACTAAAATGGAAAACTTAACATACATTTTTTTCGTTTTAGTACCTAATCTTCACAATCCAATAGGTCCCCATGACGCTTTAGTAACTGCAAATTTAGCATCTCGGCCTTCCCTACTATTAAGATAATGTATCTACACTGATTTTCTTTTTACTGTTACATTCTTACATTGTGTGCTCTAAGAAATAGTTTTTCAAAAATAAACTCTTGGGAAAACGCGACTATGAATATTTATCCTTATTTCCTTATGTCACAAACATTCCATCGTATCACTGGTCGTACGTACAAATATGACATCCCGGTAGAATTCGTTATACGTTTTAATATATGGAAAGAAAACAACAAAATGCGTTGTTGCGTCCATCGGGAGGACATTAAGACCTCCCTCATACCATTTGTGCCCCTTTGTGCAGCGTTTTAACCCTCCACGGGAATATTAAATTTGAATTTTATTCGTGGAGCAAGTCTAACGTTTTGGAAAAGACAGAAAAGAAAGAGTTTATTGTCGGGTTACGGAAAAACGTGAAAATACATAAAACGGAGGAAAGGAAAATAATAAAACGAAATCTTTATGGACTACGATGTTTTAAATTTTACCTAATAGAAACTGGTTATGTGAATGGAACGACGATTGTTGCAGTAAATAAATGACTGCTCGTAATACGATGGGATTGATAAATTCTTTTAAAATAAAAAAAATATCTTTTAACTTTATAGTAATATGAATAATGGCCGCGATCAGACGCCGCGGGTATCCTGGGGAACCAAGAGCCTTAGGGTCGAGCGCCGCTCTACAGTGGCTTCGTAAAGAGCTTTTGGTATACCTGACATTAGGATTTTTTTTTGCAGGGAGCGAAGACACGTGCTCAAAGACATAGATATTTGAAAATGTACTATTTTCTATGTATTCTACTTCGAAATAAGTGCTTTTGGCATCTATTTTATGATTTTCCACACCTTTTCACTATTTTCCCGACTTCTTCCACACTTTTTCGTCGTGTTATAAGTTGCAGATAATTCTTTTATTTCCTCGACTAACCCCCAACTTCCTTTCTTTAGTGATAATAAATTCGAACGACTTAATTTGCTTAAGGCATTTTGATAAATCGCTAAAACGGGCTTGAAGCAAAACTAGTAGGAAACTGGATTTAAAAGCGACTTCAAGATTATTATCCCTTTTACAAATGGCGCGACATTTGACATTGTCACAGGATCCGGCCAGCCATTCTAGCTCTCTCTGATTAAAAGCACCGAAAGGACGCGTTTTCCTTCTTTCCACAACTAGCTTCGATTCACCCTCCGCTGTTATATCTGACACAGTGATTTTACTTTCTTAAAAGTATGGGATGAATATGGATGGAAGAAAGAATGACAATGTCTAAACATTTTTCAACGGTCTCTACAAAGGACGATATGATTTAAACATAGGAAAATGAAGCAGTCATAACTTAAAATTACTATTTATATTTTTAAAAATTGTTGACTGCTGAAGCATGTTTTAAGCGTGAAATAGAAAAGAGTCCTTGACAAATGTAGGAGTAGGAGGAAAGAAGAGAAGAGGATGAACAAAAAAGAAGTGGATAGAGGTAGTGAACACGGATTTGGAGAAATAAATGCAAAACAGATTGATCTGGAAGCCACATTTATTGTATTAATGTTAAAAGTGAAGCGTATCCAATATCTATATGTGAGAAAATAATACAGAAGAGAAAACTTAGGAAGCAGTAGCAAGAAACTAGATCACCACAAATAAAAACGTAGTTGAACAATGCCGTAAAAGAACTAAAAAAAAATTATAGGAGCCGAAAAGAACCGAAAACCAAAACAACTAAAGCAACCGATTACTCTCTATGGAAGGCTACTCGAAAATTATAACTACCTCAATACCATATACCACCTCTTAGAAAAGAAGAAGGAGGTTGGTCAAAAAGTCCAAAAGAAAAGGCTGAAACATTCGCAAATCATTTGAGAAATGTCTTCACTCCCAATGATACAACTTAACTTACCGAAGAAGAAAATAAAATACACCAGGCTCTCGAAGAACCATACCAGCTTGAACCTCCAACAAAAAGCTTTACAAAAACCGAAATAAAGTTTAACATCAACCCTAAAAAGGCTCCAGGTTACGACCTCATCACAGGCCAAATAATACAAGAACTATCGGAAAGCGGATACGTATTCCTAACTCAACTAGTCAATGCAGTCATGAGACTTAGCTATATCCCCTCACAATGGAAAGTAGCTGAAACAACACTAATTCTAAAACCAGGTAAAGAACCTGAAAATGTAAAATCTTATCGGCCGATTAGTCTTTTTCCAGTGCTTTCTAAAGTGTTTGAAAAGATTCTACTAATAAGACTGACACCTCTGCTAGAAGAAAGTAGAATAATTCCAATACACCAATTCGGATTTAGGCAAAAACAATCTACAATTCAACAAGTACATCGCGTAGTGAACCGAATTCATCAAGATCTCGAAGCAACCAGATACTGTTCTGCAATCGTCATAGACATAGGACAAGCATTTGATAAGGTGTGGCATCAAGGGCTGTTATATAAACTGAAAAGTAGCTTGCCAATAAACTATTATACACTACTGAAAACACACCTTGTAAACAGACACTTTAGAGTAAAATATGAAAGTGAAATGACAGACATCCTACCTATTCAAGCAGGAGTTCCGCAGGGAAGTCTGCTGGGACCTGTTCTCTATTTGCTTTATACTGCTGACCTACAACAACATGCATCAAGTTGAAATAACAATTTTTCAACTGGAGAATAAAACCAAATGAGTCAAAATCGGTGCACATAACATTTACGACCAGCAGAGGAACTTGTACACCCGTATGTCTTAATAACAAACAAGTACCACAAAAAGAGGATGTAAAATATCTTGGAATCCACTTAGATAAAAGACTGTCCTGGAAAAAACATATATCTAACTTAAAATGATTTGCCAAACTTTTGCTTCTTTTCGTGTGTTTCTTGGGCGTACGTGCAAAAATTTAAAAACATAATGGATGAAGCTCTTCGTCCGTTGTCTTCTGTCTTTATTTCCGTTTCACTCCCACGCGTAGGAGACGCCCAAACTGAATTTTATTTTAATCGCAGTTAAATGTTTTAAAACACCCGGACGCCTGATCGCGGCGTTGCAGGTTTGACAGCTTGATAAGAGATGATATAAAATATTTGGTCGTTGGCGCTCGCGCCGTTTTGCCGGTTTGATACGAATGAATATTTTGAATTTCATGTTTAATTTTTACGATTGAAAATTAAACACATTCCAAATTCAAACATTTAGAAAATACTGTATAATTTGCTCACCCTTGAAGACCGAGTGAGTCTTGTCTACAAAGGTCACTTCCTATTCCCCAATTCAAAACATTCTCGCCGCTTTCTTTTGTACTTTCACTCCATGTGGTACCTTTTACTATGTATTTAAATTTCCAGCACTATTCCAGTTAGTATTTCCTCATCCAGTAGATGATATCCTGTGGTATACTCTCCATAAATAAGTAAATTATATAATAAAAGCGCTCCTCATAAATTTAGTATGATCAATTACATCCGTAAACGTTTCGGGTCGATCCCAAATTAGATCAAGATTTCCGTCGCAATTCAACTTTCGCTGCGAAATTACAATCTCAGTTTACTTTTGTTTTATTACCTAAGAGAAGTAAAAAGAGTGTTGGAAGTCTAGAACGAGCGTCTCTCCGAAATTAGCAACATTCATTTTGAACTTCTTGCACCGGCGAAAAATTATTCATACTGTCGTTTTTCGTTTTTCTTTTACGCCTCGTCCTCCGAGGGCTCGACTCGTGCGCGTCTGCAAAAATACCAGCTAGTTAGAAGTTATACCAATTAAGGTCGCGAGTCCAAAATTTAATCCCTTTTCGGCATTTAATTAATGCCACCATGGCATTACAGGGCCGTAGTTTTCGAAATGGGAGTGACGTTTGGTAGTTTTTAGTTTCTTTTCACTTTAAACATTTATTTATTTTTATTCTTTGTGCCATGTTTCGAACCTCTGTTAATGTAAGTCCTCTTTCGGCCAGAATCCTTTCTAAGTTTTCGTCTCAGGTTTTTCTGGGCCTTCCGTTGGATCTTGGAAGATTGGGAAAGACGTGCGAACAAGAAAATTTATGAACTTTGAAACGAAGGGGAAAACAAATGAATATCTTGTACTTGAATAGAATAGATTTTTATTTAGGTCAATACTATCCTTAGTAGAATTTGACAAACAATCTTGATCTTTTCCAGTTGAGATAAAAATCGTATCGTCAGCAAAAAGAATTGTTTTACAAGGGCACATATATTTAGTTAGATCGTTGACGTACATAATAAACAGTAGCGGCCCAAGTACAGAACCTTGTAGCACTCCATGGGTGATCATTTTAAATTTAGATGAAGTATTATTAAAATATACAGCCTGCGATCTATTTCTCAGATAAGATGAAATGAGTGACAGGGGTACAACTCTAATTCCATAATAATTTAGTTTTTGCAGCAGAATGTCGTGAGAGACACAGTCGAAAGACTTTGAAAGATCACGTAGCGTAATCGCAGTGTGTTCACCTCTTTCCAGGTCCTCAACTATGCCGCTCACAACATTGAGAACAGCTTGAATAGTGGAGCGTCCATTACGGAAACCATACTGTGATTCGCAGAAGAAATTCTTTTTATTAAAGTAATCAAAGAGCCTCTGCTTCATAACTTTTTCAACTCCTTTGCCGAAAACACTAGTTATAGAAGTTATAGAAGTCAATGGAAATTGCGTCGTTTTTTTTTTCGTGCAGTGTATTCGTATTGTCTCAGCCTACTCTACTCTCCTATTATTTATATACTCTTCCTTCAACTTTTAATCGTAACCATACGATATTTTAATCAAGGAAGTAGTGTTTATAAGAAAATCGGTTTTCGTGAGCGGTTACACAACTTTCTAAATACGGAACTGTTTTCAGCTGATTTATTTTGTTCGTTAGGAGTCTGGCAACCACCTCCTTACCCCTCTTGTACCCAGCTTAAATTAAACATTAACTGCAGGATTCTCACAAAGGAATTGTAGTGCTTACTTTCAGCTTTTATTTATTTAGTTCGAATTTTAACTAGATACGACTTAGCAGCTTCAGGTAATCCCCCAGCTCTGGCTTAAACTTTGCAAAACAACTTTAGCTTGAAAAAAAAAACAAACAAACAAGCGAACGTTAAAAGTAGAAGATTAGCCAAATGTGTTTCAAATAACATACGGAAAGAATTTGGGCGTTGTAACCAAATATTTCGCAGCGAATTTACGTTTATTTTTGAAATTAATATATTAGTGATAACAATTTTATACTGGTTTTCAATGCTTTTTTCAAATTTTACTACTTTAAAAAAACGTTAAAGGACTTTACACTACTAGAAATAATAAAATTAATACTTGTTCATTACAAATTTTCATAAAAACATTGTACATTTCAACAGGCTGAAGTTTTAAATGTTTTTTACTTGACAAATGGTTCCCTTTATGGAAGTTAGGAGTAATTGATTATCGCCGTTTATTCCAAACCTTTTAATAATAATATTTTACTGATTAAAGCTAGATGTTATAACTTTTTATGCTTAAAAAGTGACAATTACTTCCCTCTTACTCTGTAAATCTTTTATTAGATACAATTCAGATGTTTGTTATAATGATTTTTGACTTGGTGAGTTTTGGTAGTAGAAATACCAAAATGCATCATAAATGAAAATGTTTACGAAACGAAAATACGTGTTATTACAGAGAGTCTGCAGCATTTCGAAATGTTCCTCTAGCGACCACTGCATCCTGTGTTTTCTCTCAAAATATTAAACTTTAAGTTGATCTTGAGGGACATATATTTATGTTTATACAGTATATTCGGTAGAAAAAGTCCGTTTGCTCGACGCGTTCTGCTCTGGCTCCATAAAGCAAATTTAAAATCCTCGCCCTCGTGCGGGACACAAACGTATAAAAGTTGTAATAGAGCAACGTATAGAAAGCAGTGGCAACTCGTTGAGGCATTTATAATTTCGCTCAATATTTTTATTATTATTAAACACCCATAAAGGCATTTAGTATATTACAATCTGGTCAACAGTGACCAATGAACAATCTAATTCTAACTTAATCTAATAGAGTTTGAAACTTAAAACTAGCTAACTAACACACAAGCTTTGCTTTTGTACTAAAAACACTAAACTAACTCAAAGGGTTTGATCCTCTTAAGTCTTCTTTCTAACCCAGTGTTGTCAAGGAGCTGGATAGCCTCCCCATTGACATGATGATGAAGGCTTTCTTCATGACGCTTGGCTAATTTCTTGATCTTAGGTCTTCCATGTTGGGAGGGTTGTGGTTTTCCTCCACTGTCGAGGAAAACCTTACCCTTACCAGACCTTCGCAGTAGCACAGAATGTGTACTGAGGTTTCCTCATCTTCTTGGCAGAACCTACATATGGTTGTATCTGCCAGTCCGATGTTACTCATGTGTTTGTTGAGTCTACAGTGCCCTGTCAGGAGACCAACCAAGATTCTGGTTGATCGCCTATTCTGGCTTGGTAGGTACTCCGTAAATTTTGGTGATGGTTCTTTGATGAACTTTGATGAACTCTTTGGCCCGGCGCCTTGTCATTGAGAGTGCTTTTTCATCCAGGTACTGTTATATGTTTTCCTCAGCGCTTTCGCAATACCACAGAAAGGTTCTGGGCCAATCAGGGAACATCTTGCCCCTTTTCGGGCTAGTGAGTTAGCCTCTTCATTCCCCTTGTAATCCGCGTGGCCAGGTACCCAGGCTAAAGACAGTCGTCTGTTTTGACTGTCCAACTCTTGTAGGGTTTTTAGGCAATCCCATAAAAGTTTGGAATTGGGATTGCTTTTATAGCCGCTTGGCTGTCAGAGTATATGGTAATGGTATTTTCTTTAAACTTTTGCCTTGCTAACTCTTCTGCACAGTGATGTATTGCTGCAACTTCTACCTGGAATATCTTCGCTTGTTTTCGTAAGCTCAGTGAGACTCTTGTCTATGGCTTGGCTATGTAAATTCCTGCTCCTACAACTTCCTCGGTTTTTTAGCCGTCTAACAGTGTAACAGGCAATTTCGGTATTTATTGGAGCTATACTTAGGAAGCATCTCTTCCGATGGCATTCCCATTATGGGGTCGATTTACAACTCTTTGTATAGCTCGTTGTACATCTTACCATGCAGTCTACTTATGGGCGCTTGCCCTCTGGTCAGCCTACTAGTGACTGACCTGGCTTCGCCTTGTATCTGTACATGTAGTGGTGATAGGTTCAGCAAGACTTCTAAGGCGGCTGTTGGGGTTGTCTATGGCATCTACGATGTTCCTCAGTGCTTTGTTTTGAAATCTTTGGATGATTGCTAAGTTGCTAGCTTTGGTGCATCTGCCCTGAGATGCTTCTCCTAGCTGCGTCGGTAGCGCAGGTTGTCTTGGCACCTGCTTTTAGCTTCTCTCACAATGATTGTGCTTGGCTCATCCTCGAGAAAGGAGGCTTTTATGTAGTTTTACTGCCTGGAGTTGTTCTTATTTTTTCTTACTCAATAATTACTATCCGGACTATCTGTATCTGTAGAGTAGGGAAGGGTGAATTAGTCCCACAGCACTACCATAGGTCCATACAGGCTCAAATATCTGCTTATAAAGCATAAGCTTATTATGTAGAGACAGAATGGAGTTTCTTCCAATTAGCCAGTACATTTTTCTATATTTCAGTCCAAGTTCTTCTCTTTTCTTTTTAATCTAAGGTAATACTTAATTAAACGCTCAATATAGCATATATATATTTTTTTTCGTTTAATTTTTCTGTGTGTCTTTTCCCATGATATATAGGTAAGTCAAATAACATAAATATAAATATAAATAATACATGAACAAACTATACAAAATACAATAAAAATTTAAAATTAAATAAAATATAAAGTTACAAGTTCTAAAAATAACTATATAAAATATAAAAAGTTAAATATAAAGTTACAAGTTCTAAAAATAACTATATAAAATATAAAAAGTTAAATGTAAGTTGAAAATAACTCTAACCTAGATATTCATCAATGTTATACACATTGTTTGACTTAAGATCAAATCATCTTAATTGGCCTTCTACTGTTTTGTTTTACCTTTAAGTTCTGTATGAATGTTTCATTCTTTGTCTTGTTTCTTAAAGTTTTATTTTCTTTACGTTTTAGAAACATGATTCCATGGTTCACTATGACATTGTTTTTCATAAAAATATGGTCGTGTTAAAAATTACTTATTAACAGAATCATAAATAATTCAAAGTATAAATAAATAATTTAAGTAAATACTAGAAATAAATTAATTTATGAATTTCTAAATGTTAGCTACGCCCATGGTTAAAGTAACCACTTTCGTTATGCTAGAAAACCTACAGGGACATCAACTTTTAAGACTTAGACATTAACAAAGGAAATGAGAAAATATTTGAAATATGGGAAATAAAAATACTTTGGAGGATTCGGAGAAAATAAGGTCTAAGGACTAATAAATAAATGGGGAACCAAAGATAGCGAAAATATTAAAAGCAAATAGAGAAAAGTAAGGCCAAACTGTAGAATAGATAAAAAGCGACCTCTAAATAAAATAAAAGAAATAGCAAAATATCCCGCTAGCTCTCTTTCTGAGACAAAAAAACCTTGTTCGTTTAGTCAATCTTATCGTTTTTGGACATTATTTAAATCAAGAGCACTGAACAATAAAAAAAATGAATTATTTTTTTCTAGGACTAGATTTTGACAAAAAAAACATATTTTGACTATCTTTCAGGACCGCCACTGTTAGAAAAGCTAGTAGAAATGTGGAGCGTTGTCTATGTTTATTTATTCATTCCAAAACATGCAACGATCTACATATACACCAAAAGTGCGGAGAGAAAAACTAAAAATAAATTCGGTATTATGCTGCTATGTGAATAAACAGGTAACCTACATGGAAATCCTGTGTTTCAGTTGCTGTTCGAATTAAGTCGTTACTATTTAAGGGTCGATGCAGTCACAAATTTTAACAAACCAAACAAAAATATCTCCTACAATTTATTTATTTACTAGATTTAAGGTTTGGGCATTACATAAATAAATTGCCTCAATGTGCTTTTCGCGCATGTAAAAATTATAATCTTGAGGTAGATCTAAATTCCATAATAGGAAGATTGCGACCGCCTGCAGAGGTCCGGATGTCATTGACCTGGCTCCCAACGACTCTCCCCATATCTTACCTACTCTTATTAATAACAGTTGGTTTTAAATTTTATTTCCTGTAATGTAGGCTGCCCGATTCCTCGACCAACATCAGCTTCAAGAATCTTCTATATCTGCCCTGAGATGCTTCTCCTAGTTGTGCCGGTACCGCAGGTTGTCTTGGTACCTGATTTTAGCTTCTCTCGCAGGGATTCTGCTTGGCTCATGCTCGCGAAAGGAGGCTACTATGTAGTTTTACTGTTGGGAGTTGTTCTTATTTTTTTTAACTCAATAATTAAGATCCCCGCCACGGTTTTAACGCATCTTCGTCCTTCTAACTAGGCCCTTTTTGTTTCACCTGTTTTTAATTGTATCACTAATAATATCAAGGTGTTACTGTTGACCTACTGACCTATCCAGTCAGCTTTTAATACCACCAATAAACAACTATCTAATGTATAAAGCTTACACTTGGAAAACTTCGTGCCACTTTCTCGAACATTTAACAACAATAATAAGTTTTAATTAGCGACATATATTCGAAGGAAACTGCCCGTCTATGTACAGAGTGTTGCGCATAATTAGGTAATTTAGGAGTACATGACCTAATAAACCGCTACTTACGTTCTGCAATATAAATTTGCGCTTGGTGTTGCTCTCCGAGCCAGGAAATCCTCTTTAAATTAAACCATTATATTGAATTATGGCAGCCTGTAAGGCCCTTATTACCAGTTAACTTATTAGAATTGGATTTTTGCGGAATGATGTTGCGTTATTTTCTGCGGGTACTGAAATGGATGAGAGGTTGTTTCAATGAAATAGGTTAAAGATTATATAACAGAAAAACGATGGAAAGACGTTATTTAAAAATTGAGAGTGAATCGGGAGGAGACTTGGATGTAGATACAGTGTGTTTCAAAAGTAATTTAAATCACATAATTGGGACTCTATTTTACTCTTTTCAATGGCAAGAATTTCTTAAATGTAAGAAACAAAATTTATTTTTGTTGCTTGTTGCTTCAATAAGTTGACTCAACTTTGCAGAGATGAATAAAATTATTAAAATAAATCAAGACCTTTGAATTTCTGGCTGCACATGCCTTCTGTTCTTCTATTTTTTAATTTATGATTAATACTTGTAAATTTGTATATTTCATTCTTTTTTTTGTACAAGTATGACTGTAGTGAATAAAGGATTTATTTCTTTTGTAAAGTCACAGAATCTGTTATTTGTCATTTTGTAATCTTTAATCAGAGCACTGGTCATCCTGTGGCCTTTCATGTCCGTCATTTGTCATCCAGGCGCCTCCACCGACATAACCTTAAACCTTGCAAGGCGCAATAGACACCATAGTGGCGTATGTAAGTCGGAAAAAACCATGAAAAATGGACCAAAATTTACCAAGATTGAGAGTACCTCCTCCCCCCGTTTTCGAGGATGCTGAACACGGTGGCGGTAACAGAATTACGGCCAAAAACTACCCCTACAGGGGCTAAACGGGCAGCGCATCATTTCCCTGTAAAAAAACGTCTTTCCCCCCGTTTTATAGGATGCTGAGCACGGTGGTGGTATCAGAATTTCTCTTTTCGCCAGCCGAACCCCCTAAAACGTCCAAAAACGGGCAGTACATCATTTCTCTGTAAAAAAACGCCTTTCCCCCCTTTTTCGAGGATGCCGAGCATGGTGGAGGTGTTAAGATTACGTCCTCAAATTTTAATGTGAAAATAAAAATGTTTATCAATTTTACAGTAGACCTACTTTTTGGGGTATTCGATTATAATTTTTCAACTAAATGGGGAAGAAAGAAAATTACAACCAAAAAGAGAAGTATCATTATTTTTCCCATTCACAGCATCCTCGAAAACGGGGGAGGGGTTGGTGAGGGTCGAAAGTAATCTTCAACATTACCACCGTACTCAGCATCCTCAAAAAGGGGGGGAAAGACTTTCTTTTACAGCGAAATAATGCGCTGTCCGCTGTAGTTTTTTAAGGATATGTCGGTGAATATGACAAACACAATGCGCATGCCTTACTGACACCACTCATCCTCGTAATGGATCAATTTCTATCAAATGGCATTAGTCTAAGGTTATGTCGGTGGTCGCATCTCATGTCTGTCATTTGTCATTCCATCGCCCTTCATATCTGTCATTTGTCATCCCGTCGCTCTCATGTCTGTCATTTGTCATTCGGTCGCCTCTGATGTCAATTGAGACAAATAATTACCGATGGCGGCGCGACACGTCGATCAGCTGTTCACACGAAACGCGTAATTTTTGGTAAATAGTGCATTAAGTTATACTGAGTGAATGGTTTATTTGTAGTATTTTAAGACTTTTTGTGGTTGTTTGAGGTTTTTGATTTGGAAATTACCATAATATACCTGTACATGTAAGTATTTAGACTCAATTGAACCTGTTTTTTGTGTCGTTATTGTAAAATTGAGGTTATTTATTTAGCAAATCTTACGTTTTTCAGAAATTTATTGTTTACTTCTATTTCTGTGTGCTTTTTTTGTGTTTCAGGATGAATATAGCCTAGAGGTATTATCATCTTCACCTCTACTAATATAGAATGATATTGGAAGGGAGCTAAACCATATGCCAAAGAAACATACAACAGTTTTCTGCTGATAAATTTTATTTCAATTTTTTCAGGATAATAATTGTAATTGTAAAAGTGATTTAAATAAAAAATGATTTCTAAGAACCTACTTTTGATTGATTTATGGTAAAATATATCCTATTCCTTGTTTCAAAATTATTTTTTAAATCAATATCAAATTAAAATATAAAAAATTAAGAAATTTTTTTCTTGGCTTAAAACACTTCATTGGCCATCAAATGTAAAATTTTTTATTTCGTTTATCTACTTTGTTTTTTTCAAAATAAACACAAAATGTATATTTTTTAATCCTTTATTTTAACATAAGTTCAAAACTAACTGAATTATTCAGTTTTTATTTATTTATTTATTTACGGGCAAGCCCATTTAAGATAAAGATTACAATTTAAAAAGTATAAGAACAAAGAACATATAAAAGTGGCATAATCACTTGTCATACATAGTAAAAATACAAATAAGCAGGTAATATAAAGGACACGACAAAAAAGGTTCATTAAAACATTAAACGTTAAAGCTCTGTATTCAGTAATTGAGTTTTAAAATGATGAAGAGAGGTGTTAAACATCTCAAGATTACTGTGAGTATTGGCTAATCTTAACATTCTTGGGATGCAGCTATTAAACGCTTGGTTCAAACGATACAAAGGTACATGAAAAGTTTGTTGCTGTCGAGTTGTGCGGGTTGGAACAAGAAGATTTATTTTTGATAGAAGTTCACTACAGCTGCATCTGCCATTGATAATATTAAAAAGCAATGTGAGGTCTCTCTGTTTTCTCCTAGTTTCTAAGGAGGGGATGCTAAGAAAAAGCTCGATCGATTCATAATCACTAGGGGTACCCAGTTTATAAGCTATGTATCTCAGAAAATTATGTTGTACTTTTTGGATGTTCCTGCTATATGTGATATAATGTGGAGACCAGACAGAGGAACAATAATCTAGGTGGGGTCTGACTAGTGAACAATATAGGACTTTAATTGCAGTAGTGTCAGTGAAATCGTGGGTTAGCCTTTTGATAAAACCTAACATTTTCATTAATTTATGGATAGCCGTAGGTATGTGTTGGTTAAAGCTTAAAGTGGGATCTAGTTTTGGTAGTATTTAACATTTTATTATAATAATTCATTACTAATTGTAACTGTATAATTATTGAAAACAGGTGTTGTACAAGAGGGGAACATAATAATGGTATTTTTAAAATTATGATGTGACAAAGGTTTTATTTTACTGAATATTACCTTTAGAAAAATGATAAGTTGAAATATCAGCAATAATGTGCACACCTAATTAGATTTTAAGTTTACATATATAAAAGTACAACTGTACACAGTTTCGACAGTTTGTAAGGACAAGTTTACTTAGTTTATAGGCAACACTGCTGTCTTCTAACTAACCATCATTCCTTGCACATTTAATGGTTTTAACATCAAGTGGCTTACTGGACAAATGATGTGATAGCACATACTTTTTGCACTACTTGGGTGCTATTTTGTTTGAAATAATTCCTAAAAACATTTCAGTAGTAATCAAGAAATAATCTCAGAAATGCTAATCTTTATCTTACCTGATTTTGTAATATAATCTTCAGATTTAAAATTGATTACACTTTTTCCGGAATTTACGACGATCAACTTCCTCGATGACACTTTTTTTGTTGCTTCTTGGGTGGATCATAATGAAAGTGTAATTCCGAATTTTTAGATTTCCTAGAGGTATACCCATAAACGCAATAGTTTGTATTATTTTTATTGGGCATTTTTAACGTTTAACTAACAAATAACAGCAAAATACACGAAGCACAAAATCAAAACACACGTTCGACTTTCAGGTAAACAAATTAACAATTATGCTTTTCGTGAAGGTTCAAATTAATACCGGTGGTGTCGCTTCAAAGTTGTGCTCGTCTCAATACAAATACCCTGCTGTCTATTTTGTACATATGATTGGAATAATAATGATTTAGATTTTATTATTATTTGATTCTTTTTTCAATCTTGCACAATTATTTATTTATTGTGTACTTACCAAACAGCTAAAATTAGTATTCAGGATATTCTTACCTGAAAAGAAAAACAGAAGATCACTAAAATGAAGAAAGAAAAAAATAGTGGATTGTGCAAGGGATTATTTATATTTGAAACTAAAATTGAGGTTTGTGGAGAATTAAAAAGTAAATAATTTATTATTTCACGCTGGAATGTGGAATTACTCAGTTCAGAAATCGGTATCGTCGTTAGAAATAGTGATTTATTTGTTTTATTAGATTTGTGTGATTTCCATTTAGTAGGAAAGTGTCAATAGCAAATATGATGGGCTTAGGATATAAAGAAGCATTTATTCCAGATTTTTCGTCTCATCTACAATAAATTTCTCTCTGAATAGTGGGAGTCTCTTGATTATATATCAAATCATGCAATTCGAATACCAGAATATTTTCAAATTCAACATAAATAATTACGGAAGTTTTAGACGTTTTTAATACAAAAAAAAAACGCTTAACGATCGAACTCTAAACGGGTCTATTTCAAAAATAAACTAAAACCCAAATCGAGTCGCTGCATTTCGCGAATAAATAGTCCGACAGCGATTTTAATGGATTCTTCAAATTGGGAAGGCGGGCGAGGGGGAAGAGACAGACTAAATCAAATTAATTTCCCTTTCAACGTCGCATAAACTTCGATTTTGGCAGCATCGATGTTATTTTGGGATTTATTCGACAAGTACGCGAGATTTTGTTTAACGACGGAACGGCTTTAGTCCAATCGAAAAGGGTCAAATAGGGAAAGCAAGAAATTAACGACGTCAAATTTCTGTACTTAAATTTACAGCTGAAATGATGTTCTCTTCTACAAGGCGTTGAGGTCTGCCACGACCAATCCATCGCGTGCTATGCATGATTCATTTTATGGTTGTACTATTCATCTGGCAACAATAACAAAGACTGTTTGTGTGAAGGCAATACTGACTGTCTACTGTGTGAAAAAATCAAAAGTGATGGCAATTACAGAGGATCATCAGGAATTAAACATATGTATAAATAATTCGAAGATAGAACAAGTTAATAATTTTCAATATTTAGGGGTCATAATCGAAAATACTGGTAGGCAGGAAGTAGAAATTAGCACGCGAATAGACAAAGCCATTAAATGCTATTACGCAATGAACAACAAATTTATCAACAGAAAGGAAATATCTAGGACTACAAAAATGAAAGTATACCACTCCATATACAGACCAATACTGACATACGGATGCGAGACATGGGTTATAAACGACAGACAGAAGAGTAAGATACAAGCAACGGAGATGAAATATCTAAGACGAGTGAAAGGGATAACCAGAAAAGACCGTATTAGAAACCAGACAGTAAGAGACGAATTAAAAGTAGAACCCGTATTGGATTTTATAAACAAGAGGAAACTGAGCTGGTGGGGTCACTTACAGAGAATGAAGAATACCAGAATAGTGAAAGAAGTATGGCAGGCAAGACCAGAGA
>OX439474.1:7763760-7789996 GCA_949320105.2 Crepidodera aurea
TATTTTTTTTAGACTAATTTGGGGTCGCTGATCACGAATCTGCAATCAGTTGCTTGCGGTCTCATTAAACAAAAAAGTTATGAATTTTTTAAGTGAAATAAATTGTCAACTTTCTTTAATACTTACCAGAAAAATATGTATATAAGTAGGTTTATATAAATATATATTAAAACCAAAAGACTTAAGGTACAAGATAGGTCAAGTCTGGTTAGATTAATGATGTACACAGTAATATTTCAGCTAAATATATTAAATTGTAAAAGATAACCTAAAAATTCATACAGCAATTTGACGTACTGACATTAGGCAATACTAGGGTCATTTGAGTTGCGATTAGCGTAAACTCTCGTTGTGGCTAGCGTCCCGTCCTTCCGGGACTCAATTTTTTTTCTCGTCTGTGATGAATGCATCTGTATTGTGTATTACTTGAAATTAATAGAATCTGGCTTATTCAGACGACAATTAGTTATTTCTCAATAAAATAAATAAGTTCAGGTGTGCTCATATTAATGAGGTACAAAATAATATGAGGTCAGGTAAGAGATAAGTTCAAGGGTGCTCATATTAATGATGTACAAAATAATATGAGGTCAGGTAAAAGATATGTTCAGGTGTGCTCATATTAATGAGGTACAAAATAATATGAGGTCAGGTAAATGATAAGTGCTCATATTAATGAGGTACAAAATAATATGAGGTCAGGTAAGAGATAAGTTCAAGTGTGCTCATATTAATGATGTACAAAATAATATGAGGTCACGTAAAAGATAAGTTCAGGTGTGCTCATATTAATGAGGTACAAAATAATATGAGGTCAGGTAAGAGATAAGTTCAAGTGTGCTCATATTAATGATGTACAAAATAATATGAGGTCAGGTAAAAGATAAGTTCAGGTGTGCTCATATTAATGAGGTACAAAATAATATGAGGTCAGGTAAGAGATAAGTACAGGTGTGCTCATATTAATGAGGTACAAAATAATGAGGTCAGGTAAGAGATAAGGTCAGGTGTGCTCATATTAATGATGTACAAAATAATATGAGGTCAGGTAAAAGATAAGTTCAGGTGTGCTCAGATTAATGATGTGCAAAATAATGAGGTCAGGTAAAAGATAAGTTCAGGTGTGCTCAGATTAATGATGTGCAAAATAATGAGGTCAGGTAAAAGATAAGTTCAGGTGTGCTCATATTAATGAGGTACAAAGTAATATTTCAAGTAAATATCTTTATTATGTTACGCAATGCGCATGCGTTTATTAGACGGGAAAAAGTTCCGAGAGACGGGACCCTAGCCACAGCGAAAAATATGACAAGAGTTTACGTTCTGACCGCTATTCAGGTGACCATTTTACTTAAAAAAATTCATAACTTTGTTGTTTGATGAGACCGCAGGAAACTGATTGCAGATTCGTGATCAGCGACCCAAAATTAGTCTAAAAAAAATATCCCATCAAAATTGGGGCTGAGCCCCAATAGTAAAATTTTTCCGACATTTTAAATTATTTTAAGGCTATTTTACCTAAATAGGTCATCATCGAAAGCAAGCTCTAATTCCGGTATAGGAGCACTCTCCTCTGTACTTTCTTCTATTGTATTCAAATTTATCAGCGGATCGTTTTCAAAACATTCCTCGCGTTGTCCCTCCCTCATGATCGGTACCTCCATATTCTCATTATCTTCTTCAACTCTGGAAAGTTCAGGTGAAACGAATCTTACTGTCTTCTTCTGCGACCTTTTCCTCCCAACTTTATTACTGACTTGAGGTTGAGGATTCGCGTCTATATCAGTTAAAGTAGAATTTATAACTGCGTTATTGGTAATGCCTTTTGCGAAATAACAGTATCTAGCAGGAAGTCTACTTATTATTCCTGGGCTTTTTGGTTTTTTAACACCTCTAGAGTAAGATCTTTTCCTTCTCCGGTGTTTGATTGGATCAGGAGGAACACATGGATGTTCGCGTATCCTTTCCAGTAAAACTATGGGGTAGAAAATATCTGTCTGAGTTGATATATCGCTTGTGCGACGTTTTTTTAGGCTTTGTGGATTCATGACAGGTATGTGATTAAAATGACAACGCTCAAGGTCAACATGATGTAGATGTCGTTTTTGACAAAAATCAAATACTATTAAACGAGCAAGGTTTGTATGTGTGTGTGTATGTGTGTCCAGAGGATCTCGAAATCCACTCGTCAGAATTCAATGAAACTTTCAGGGTAGACTAATTCCTATCTAAATCGACAGAAAATGTAGGTCTCATGTCTGTGAAAATTCGATCTTCCGAGATATTTACAAGAAAAGTTAAGTTTTTAGTTTTATTTCCTAGCAACGGCAACTTGTTTCTATAGTAATATACTATAAGGAGAGAGGATATAACGTCACATTCCATAGGCGTACTTTGCAAAATAAGTTTCTATAATATAAATAAGGTCACAGCATATAAAATATATATACCCACTTCGTAGATTAAATTTTGAAGTTATATTATTTACAAAAAATAAAAATAAACCTTATGGATATGACACTTTAACATTGAACGAATTAAATTTAACCAATAAATAACAAGGAGGATTATATGTGTTGGGATTAAACTGTTTTTAATCTCTTGGCATTAAAAGTAACGCTTCAGTACTTACCTAAACTCAAAGATTAAAAAAAAAGTTAGTTCAAGAACTATCTTTAAAAGTCACTGTCTTCACTAAAACTACTGGTATCACTATAATTGTCTTTTCTGAGGTTTATTATTATAGGTTCTATTAAATTATCCATTGATAGTGGATATACTTTTCTAAATGAATTTTCCACCTTTTTAACATGATCAATGCATTTTCTCTATTTACATCTGAAAATGCCTTCAAAAACAAATTTCGCACATCAGGAAATTTAAATGTTTTATTGTTTTGAGAAACATAACCTTTTAATAATTGTGACCAGATCAGTTCAATGGGATTTAACTCTTTGTGGTACGGAGGCAATCTGAGAATTTTAATTAGTTTTTCTCTGGCCATCTCATCTATAATATATTTTTTGAATTTTGAATTTGAATTACTAATAATTCTGCCTTCAAGGATTTAGGAAGACTGATAATATTTTTAAAATGAAGCCATTTTGAAATATATATTAATACAAAATTCCGAATCAATTAAAATACATACGATACGGCTACGAGTAAATAAAGTCTGACTTATCTGTCAAAAGAACAGGTTTATTACAGTAAAAACCATGGAAACAAGATTAAATCTAGACAAAAACTATATTAGGTCGATCAGAATTATTAATTTAACTACAAAAAAAAAAAATTAAAAAAATAAAAATTAAAAAAACAATAAAAAATATTAAGCATTGAAGGATGAGAAAAAATAAAATTTCTACCTCTTGAACCTGTACTACGTTCTGCAAATTAAATTCTGCTCTCCTTTCTTCTGTATAGTATAGTAGTGAAAAGGTTTGACTTTATTTAATCTCTGGCGTTTAAATCTGAAAGAATTCAATTTTAAATTTGCCGCTTTTTATCCATAATGACCTACAAATTTTGACAACTACTGACACGCACATCTCTGGTTAAACGTTAAGAAAATGGGACCGGCTGGGATTTTCATGAAATTTTCGCAGATGCTATAAAACATCATAAAATCAATATACTTAGCAATAGAAATTTTTGCGCGGAAAAATATTTTTCACATTTTGTTATTCTACAAATGCCCAAGTAGCAATTTATAACCAGAATAAACCTGAAAAGTATAAAAAAGAAAAGGTTCATTTGACGGACATAAATAATTTGCTTGTCAAATGACAGCCATCTCATAAATTCTAAGTTGAAAATACAACGTTGCCAATTCAATTTCAGAAATCACGGGTTTAGGTAAATATTTATAGGAACGTTGAGTAACACTGTTAAAATGGACACTTATTACACAGATCTAACCTAACCTAAAGCTAATCTTTTTTTTTTGGCGGGTGGAAATGCTTTATGCACATCGGGTAAAGGTTCTTCCCTTCCCCGATAGTGTGAGACTACCCCTTACGGCTACTATTTTATTATGCGGACAGTTTTAATATTTAAGTTTTCATTATCATAGAGAGAGAGAGAGAAAAAGAATGAATGCTTGTACACGTGTACTATTAACATAGATTTCAATTTTTTATTTTACAAGAAACTTTAAAACCCCCAGAAACTAGGCAACTTTTAATGCATTTAACTAACCTCTGTGACAAGCAGTTGATAAACATCAGCTTTTTTAATTTTCCCGCCTACTTTCAAGCCAATCGCCAATCAACTTTTTATTTATCTCCCTTTCAGTAGTTCAAGTAGATGTCGCCCACTCCGTGATTTTCGCGAATTAATTAATAATTTGTCATGTTATAAATATACTTAAATTATATACTCATTGGGCTGCTAAAAAATGTAGACTTGAATATTAAGAGCGAAGCTCGGTGACCAGATATTTTTAAGGTTAATTTACATATTTTTGAATATTACATATTTACAATATTTCTGCTACTTAAAGGAATTTTATTTTGTGTTGTTTAATAACTTTCAAAAACATATCATGTTTTTGCGGCAATACTATTTTTCATTTTCGCTAGTCGCTTCTGGAGAAAAATGTCCAGAGCAATACGTGCACCGACACGAATCTGATGCATAAAATTGCAAAAGTTTTTTACAACCCTAACCCCCAAAAGATCTACAACGTTCGTTGAATGCTGTCAGGATTGTGGCCTCTATGCATAATGTAGGTTGTAGAACAGGTCCGGTCTGGTCCGTTTGTACTAAACTACTTGTTATTTCTGTTCATATTTGGTGCAGATCAGATTAAAATTAATAGACTTCCTAGATCCAATACGTCTCTTATACGAATGCTGATTTTATATCTAGCTGTCTCTTCAGTGCCTCTTTGTCAATAAGTAAATGGAAATTATTAAGAGATGACAATAAATACATAATAACAGTATTCCTAGACTTTAAAAGATCCTTTGAAACCATTGATATTGATTTACTATTACAAAAACTCAAATATTATGGTATATCGGAAATAACATACAGGAGGTTTCAAAGTTATCTTCTCAATAGAGTTCAAAGAACCAGAGTAAAGGCGAGCTTCCAGTTACCTCAGGAGCCCCTCAGGGCAGCGTTCTTGGTCCACTAGTATTTATACTATATGTTAATGACATCAACTACATCCAAAATTGTGAATTTTTGTATGTGTTTGCAGATGACACACTGATTGCTGCTGTCGCTAAAATCAATCGTTCACTTGAAAATATTTCACAATTCCTAAATACTAACAAACTTAAACTCAATATATCAAAAACAAAAGCCATGATAATCACAACTAAACATAAATATAATCAAATCGATAAAACAACAATTAATATTCAAATCAACAATGAAAGAATAATTATTGTCGACGACATTAAATATTTAGGCTTTATAGTAGATAATAACCTAAGCCTTTAAAAACATTATCAATATATCTATAACAATCTTTCAAAAAAACTCTTTTTCTTCAGTCGCGCCCGCAGTAAGCGTAGGCTTAATACATCAATAACAGTCTATAGATCGATTATACAGCCTCATTTTGATTACTGTGCAAGTTTACTAGCCCTGCTAGATTCTAACAGTACTGATTCGCTACAAAAACTGCAAAACAGAATATAGACTATTTCTGTTTTCCATGATATTCATCTATAAAATTTTATCAGGAAATGCACCTAAGTACTTTGAACAATTTATAACATTTAATTATGAAATTCACAATTATCACACAAGAAGAATGAATGATCTTCATATCCAAAGAACCAATTAAGCAGATGCTAAAAAATCGATGTTCATAATGGTTTGGTAAAATTTAATGATCTTCAATGTTAGAAGAATGCTAATAATGTTCAACAGTTCAAAAATCATTTAATAAAATTCATGAAATTGACACCAAACAATACTTTTAGCGTATATTGATATATGCAATTTAAGTTACATTTTCTATTCGATTTTTTTTTAAATTTATTCTACTTTAAACTTTAAATTATTTCTTTAATCTGATTATATTGGGATTCCTATTTAAATAAATAAATAAATAAATAAATAACAGAGATTGCTTGTGATGCACTTAGAATTTCTTGTCACAATTTTTTGCTACACTGTCAGGAATATGGACTTCCAGGTATCTAAAACTACTTTGAATTGTATTTCTACCTTTTGCAGTTTTTTGAAAGATGGTTTAATGTATTTAAGAGACTCGCTAAAATCTGTTTAATTTTTAGTATTTTTTTTATTATCCTACACTGTACAATTTATCCATAAGACATTAACTAGGAATATCTCTTTACCTACCCAACTATCAACTATCCTACGTTTATGTGCCATCGGAAATAATCTCAAAGCCAGCAGCTTAAACAAATATTACATACTTACTTGACTGTTAGAGACTGTACCAAAATTTGAAATAGGTGATTTAAGTAAGACAGAAACAGAAATCAACGTCTAAGCAGCAACACCGCATATCTCATTTTTGTGAAGTTTACAGGAGAGAAGAAAAACTGGTTCAACAGGTTCTTATGGGACTGCGTTGAGTTGTTGGCGATTGGAGCGCTCCTGGTAGATACTAGAGGAAAACTGATGTTATCAGTAGATTCCCCGCGAAATTTCCAATCCAACGATATGCATAACTCAATTTGGCCAAAAAATGAGATATGCGGTGTTGCTGCTTAGACATCTTAAATCAGTATCCTTAACTGAGATACTACTATCTTTAGGTATATCTGTCCTTGAAAAAAAATGCATAAGGATGGTTTTTTCGAATTCACTATCAGAGAATTCCTTTAAAACCAACTGATAAATTATTTTGATAAAATATTCATCTTTAAAATTAATTCATCTGGAGATTCAGCATCAATCGCTAATGTGGTGTCATCTGCATATAGAATTTATATATAATAAAAATATCAGAGGACCTAAGATTGATCCTTGAGGTACGCCAATTTCCACAGGTTGGGGGAAGGACTTCTGATCTTAAATCCTAACAATAATTTACAGTCTAACGTATTTTCTACCGATTAACAAAAACCAACCCTGGCTTGTTTTCCCATAAGACTCGCATAATTACATTCACGTCATGTCTACGGCACCATATCACTTTTGTAAAGCGCACGCTGCATCAGCGTCATCATAGTAGCTGGCGTTCAACCCCCCACAAACCGTAAAACGCATCGGCATTAGTTTGTCGCCGGTGGATGTTGCAGGGGATGTTCAAGGGATGTTCGCCGTTAGATGTCCGAACTCGTTGTACGTTCCAGTCATATTAAGTAAGAGGCGTGTTGACACGGACCGAAATACGATTATGGGAATGCAATGATAGAATTCGGGAGAGTTGTCAGTTTCGATTGCATAAATTAATAGAGTCCAGAGAGGAAAGAGTTCGTAATAGTTGAATGTTACTAATCGATTTATCAAATACTATTAAGCGAGCAAGGTTTGTATGTGTGTGTGTGTGTGTGTCCAGAGGATCTCGAAATCCACTCGTCAGAATTCAATGAAACTTTCAGGGTAGACTAATTCCTATCTAAATCGACAGAAAATATAGGTCTCATGTCTGTGAAAATTCGATCTTCCGAGATATTTACAAGAAAAGTTAAGCTTTTAGTTTTATTTCCTAGCAACGGCAACTTGTTTCTATAGTAATATACTATAAGGAAAGAGGATATAACGTCACATTCCATAGGCGTACTTTGCAAAATAAGTTTCTATAATATAAATAAGGTCACAGCATATAAAATATATATACCCACTTCGTAGATTAAATTTTGAAGTTATATTATTTACAAAAAATAAAAATAAACCTTATGCATCTGACACTTTAACATTGAACGAATTAAATTTAACCAATAAATAACAAGGAGGATTATATGTTGAGATTAAACTGTTTTTAATCTCTTGGCATTAAAAGTAACGCTTCAGTACTTACCTAAACTCAAAGATTAAAAAAAAAAGTTAGTTCAAGAACTATCTATAAAAGTCACTGTCTTCACTAAAACTACTGGTATCACTATAATTGTCTTTTCTGAGGTTTATTATTATAGGTTCTATTAAATTATCCATTGATAGTGGATATACTTTCCTAAATGAATTTTCCACCTTTTTTACATGATCAATGCATTTTCCCCAATGTTCTCTATTTACATCTGAAAATGCCTTCAAAAACAAATTTCGCACATCAGGAAATTTAAATGTTTTATTGGTTTGAGAAACATAACCTTTTAATAATTGTGACCAGATCAGTTCAATGGGATTTAACTCTGCGTGGTACGGAGGCAATCTGAGAATTTTAATTAGTTTTTCTCTGGCCATCTCATCTATAATATATTTTTTGAATTTTGAATTTGAATTACTAATAATTCTTCCTTCAAGGATTTAGGAGGACTGATAATATTTTTAGAATGAAGCCATTTTGAAATATATATTATTACAAAATTCCGAATCAATTAAAATACATACGATACGGCTATGAATAAATAAAGTCTGACTTATCTGTCAAAATAACAGGTTAATTACAGTAAAAACCATGGAAACAAGATTAAATCTAGACAAAAACTATATTAGGCCGATCAGATGTATTAAAATTTAAATTTTAACTACAAATAAGCATTGAAGGATGAGGAAAAAATAAAATTTCTACCTCTTGAACCTGTACTACGTTCTGCAAATTAAATACTGCACTCCTTTCTTCTGTATAGTATAGTAGTAAAAAGGTTTGACTTTATTTAATTTCTGGCGTTTAAATCTGAAAGAATTCAATTTTAAATTTGCCGCTTTTTATCCATAATGACCTACAAATTTTGACAACGACTGACACGCACATCTCTGGTTAATTGTTAAGAAAATGGGACCGGCTGGGATTTTCATGAAATTTTCGCAGATGCTATAAAACATGATAAAATCAATATACTTAGCAATAGAAATTTTTGCGCGGAAAAATATTTTTCACATTTTTTTATTCTACAAATGCCCAAGTAGCAATTTATAACCAGAATAAACCTGAAAAGTATAAAAAAGAAAAGGTTCATTTGACGGACATAAATAATTTGCTTGTCAAATGACAGCCATCTCATAAATTCTAAGTTGAAAATACAACGTTGCCAATTCAATTTCAGAAATCATGGGTTTAGGTAAATATTTATAGGAACGTTGAGTAACACTGTTAAAATGGACACTTGTCAAAATGTGACACCTGTCAAAACGTGACAACTGTTAAAATGTGATACGTGTCAGAATGTTACAACTGTCAAAATGAACAAATGTCAAAATATGACACCTGTCAGAATGTAACAAATGTCAAAATGTCACACGTATCGTACTTTTCTTTATTTATTACACAGATCTAACCTAACCTAAAGCTAATCTTTTTTTTTTGGCGGGTGGTAATGCTTTATGCACATCGGGTAAAGGTTCTTCCCTTCCCCGATAGTGTGAGACTACCCCTTACGGTTACTCACTAAAACCACCCCACTGAAACCACTATGCCCTACACGCTGCTGTTGCCCGTCCCGGAAACGGGGCCTGTCCGCCGTGACTATTCGCGAAGACCAAGCGTCAGTAGATGTTGCCCTAAAAGGGTGAAATCTCCAGAAACTAGGCAACTTTTAATGCATTTAACTAACCTCTGTGACAAGCAGTTGATAAACGTCAACAACACCTGCAGCAAATTGAAAATTAACACTGACAGCTGTTTTTAATTTTCCCGCCTACTTTCAAGCCAATCGCCAATCAACTTTCTATTTATCTACCTTTCTGTAGTTCAAGTAGATGTCGCCCACTCCGTGATTTTCACGAATTAATTAATAATTTGTCAGGTTATAAATATACTTAAATTATATACTCATTGGACTGCTTAAAAATGTAGATTTGAATATTAAGAGCGAAAGCTCGGTGACCAGATATTGATTTTGAAATTACGAAGTTTTGTTTAGACATACATTAATGTGAATTATGAAAAAACTCCATCGTATCTCAAAGTGGAGTGTAATAAAGTTATATTCCAATTTTATATAGATTGTACTCATGTATTGATGTAAAAACCCCCTTTTTAGGATACTAATCTCCGGTCTTGGCTGATGACGGACCTGTATAGGTCCGAAACATGTACCAACCCTGTTTGAGAGGGTAATAAAAATATTCTCAAATATGAAACAAATATAATGTATTTAAACATATTATGAGGCATATATAATTGCAAGAATAAAAGTTTCTTTGCTAATAAAAATTCTAATATTCTTTAACAGCTTTTAAAAAACTTGGCTTCATTTTTATTCCACCTTCCAAAACCGTCAACTTTCAAAACTAACCCAAACCTCAACTTCACATTACAGTATACAATAAAACTAAATTTAGTAGCAACTTATTTTTTGTGAAAACTTCTGGCTGCTTTTAAATTCTTCGTAGCAAAAACTTTCTCGAAAGTAATTTAAGATATTACACGAATGTTCGGCATGGCTCTACACCCACCCCCTCGGTTCCCAACACGGAAAAACTTTGATTTTTCCTGTAAAAAATATAGCCGGGCGCGAAGTTTGCGACTGCCATATTTTATTTTGTAATGCAAGACGACGGCATAAAATACCTACTAAAAGCCTATTTTTCTTCGTGTCGAGTTAACGCGAGTGTGTTGTTACGTCTGATGAAAATTCATAGGCTCATTTTTTTTTTCTTTTGGAAAAATGAAAGTTGGTTTGCTGATGTTTCGGGTTTTTACATTTAAATTATGTAGAAGCGAGAATATCTCAAGTAAAGTAACAAATATTTTAAAATAACTTGTTGCATTACAGTAATAGGCTACAATATATACGGGGTCACAGAGCAACCATGTAACAGGCTACAGTAACTGTGTTTCTCAAGATCAAATTATAAAATTTTAGGGCATTAAATGGGACCTTAGTGGCCTCATTTTAGTCAGTTTGTTTCACTTTTACTTTTACATTTTTGGAATCTACATGACAACCTGATTTCATCGATGTATCATACTTGGTATCTCAAGTGAATAGTTAAGGATCTCAGGCCCGTGCGCAGGATTTGCTCGAGAGGGGGGGGGGGGGGGTTCATTAAAAAAAATCGAAGGAACTATAGTTTGTCCATCGTAAAGAAAAGTTTTTTCTAATATTTCAAGTAAAGATACAGAATTTTTCGTCTTGAGGGGGGGTTACAACCCCCAAACACCCCCCCCCCCCTCTGCGCACGGGCCTGAAGGAGCTACACAGAAAAATACGAAAAATCAAAGTTGGCTCAAATAACATACCAAAGAAATAAACAATAAACAATATTTATTCTTCATTTGACAATTTTAATAAAAAAAAATACTAATCCTTAAACACACAAATATTTACAAATCAAATCAAATTTTCAAAATGTTGTCCATTATTTTCGACACACAGTTTTGCTCTACTAACAGTTGTCTCATAGACTCGATTTATTTGATCTGCTGTTATGCTGTTATGCTGTTAATAGCATCTCGAACAGAAATTTCCAATTGTTCTCTTGTAGTGTATGTTCTTTTATAAACAATATTTTTTAAATGTCCCTAAATAAAAAAGTCCATCTGATAGGACCGTTATCTCCGATCCATCTATTTCCAAATCGAAAATTATGAGGGCCAGCCCCATCTTGTTGAAAGGTAACTCTTTCATTTACTTCATCTGAAAAATCGTCGAAAATATTCTCAATTTCATTTTGTAAAAATTCTAAATATCTTTCTCCTGTCAAAGCTCCATCAAATATAATGGGACCAAAAATTCTTCCCTCTAATATGCCCAACCAGACATTAAATCCAAATCTTACTTGTTGATGTCCTTGTCTTATTAGTCGTGGATTTTCTGTAGCCCAATGCCTTGTATTATTTTTATTAAATATTCCTAAATTCGTAAATCTAGACTCGTCAGTAAATAAAATGGAGCGATGAAAGTTATTGTTTAAATTGTAATTATTTAAAAGCCAATTACAATATGTAATTCTTCTAGCAAAATCATTTTCATACAACTCTTGATGAATTTGATTCTTGAAAGATTTATATTTATATTTTTTTTTTAATTCTTCTAACAGATTCCCTGCTTACATCAAACTGTCTTTCTATTTCTCTCAAGGAAGATGTTGGGTCATAATTTACATATGCAAGTACATTTGTCTCAACTTCTTCAGTTAATATAGATTCGTCATTTTCAGCAATCGGTTCCCTTCTTAACTGCGTTTCAAGTCTCCAGAAATAATTTTGCTTGGATGATTCCTGTTGGGACATTTATTTCTATACAACTCAGCAGCTGCCCTTGAATTTTTTCGACATTCACCAAATATTAGTAAAAACGATTTTAGATCATTTACTTTATTTTGCAGTTTAAATCACCAGCTCTATGATAGCTAACTGTCAAATTCACCGTCACCTAAATAAGTCAAAATAATGTCATAGTCACCGCCGCCTTGATAATATTAAAAACTTATTGAATGTAATGCTTTAAAGTATGATAGTTTTCTCATTTGAGAACATTAACTAAGAAATGTACAAAAAATGTAATTTAAAATTATGCAGTTTATTGTTTCAGGAAGAAAAAAAACAAGGGTTTTAAATAAGGTATGAAAACAGGGGGGAAAATGGGTTAAATTAAAAAAAAATAAAAAATCGTACAATTCAGTTATGTTTGAATTACATTAAATAATTTAATGTCGTTTTTTCCCGTTATTTATTTCTTTGGTATGTTATTTGAGCCAATTTTGATTTTTCGTATTTTTGTGTGTAGCTCCTATTCACTTGAGATACCAAGTATGATACATCGATAAAATCAGGTTGTCATGTAAATTCCAAAAATGTAATAATCTACAGGGTGTACCGTTTAAAATTCAAAAGTTGGTATCACTTCCGGTAAAACCGGAAGTAGTAAAAGTGAAACAAACTGACTAAAATGAGGCCACTAAGGTCCCATTTAATGCCCTAAAATTTTATAATTTTATCTTGAGAAACACAGATACTGTAGCCTGTTACATGGTTGCTGTATCACCCGGTATACATATCAGTTTAAAATCTAGTCCATCGTCATCCAGTTCCTTTTTTCTGATTTCTTTATTTATACATCCTCTCCAACTCTTACCGGACACGGTGGCCTAGTTATGGCCGGTAAACAGGCCGGACGAGATCAGATATCTCGTGGAACTGATAGGGGTTGGTGACACAATTACACACTTGTTAGTCGGTAGATCACATGCCCACGATAAGCTGTAGGTCCCGTCCAGTTTAGGCCATTAAGTCAGAAAAGAGACGTTAAAATTAACAAACAACAACTCTCCAACTCTTCCTGGATTTATCTATTTACCTTATATCCTGATGCTGTATCATTCTTTTCTGGACATTCCTGCAGCTCTTCGCCAAAAATAGATAAATGGGAAACCTAGAAAATATATTTTAACAGATGAAAACTGTTCTGTACTTAACTTCCTGATTGCGAACCGATCGCGCTCAAACATTTACATGAAAATCTGCTGGATAGCGAACTACATAACTGTATGTATACGATCTGACAACATATTGTTACTAACCTGATTTAACATATATGAAGAAACAGCTTATGAAGCCAAAAGTCATAAATCGATCTTGAGATGTCAAATTGAATAGATGTAGTTCCTTATTAAGGTTACTACTGCAATTTTCCTCCTTCGGGACTCAGATTAATAAAGAACATTTAAAGCCCAATGAAATAGATTTTCTAACGTCTAGAAAATCCTTGAAGAATAGGAATATTAACCTATTTATCCATCACGTAACGTATATAATTTATTTCTCCTCTTTTACAGAAGTATCTGCGAAACATCATATTCGTATTAACCGTTTATGGTTTTGTTCAACGTGAAACGTAAATTTCGTTAATGATAGTCTGTCCTACATATCTGCCTTCTGTATTTGTCTTGTCTCATTTTCAAAGCATTCCAGCGTCGTCGTACGTTGTCCTCCTTTCGATTACAAATGGCTGCCGTTTAGTGCATCACTCACTTACGTGTTGTGTGCTTTCCGGTTGAAGGCCCCGCCATTTGCATTGTTGACAACCGACATCGCAGCCGGATAAATTTATATGAATAGACTGCAGATTCCTGTTTTGCCCAAGGAAGCTAAGAGAATGACAGACAGACAAGCGACAGGAAGAATCAAGGATGGATGCGTTCATCCATCGCGTCTTGAATGGATCATTCGACTTGTTTAAGAGAGAGTTAATTTGCGGCGTTGTCAGATTGGGTTAATAAAAAGTTGCTGTCGTAAAAAAATCAATTATTGTATATATATAAAAAAAATCATCGGATATGTCGACGTCGCATCCAATTGCAAAAACACGTCGCTTTCAAGTGCCCGACTCGAAATAACACGACACCGAGGAGACGTATATACGTACACGTTCCAAAGGATCACACTCTGTCATCTCTAGCTGAAGAAAATCCTTATTTATATTGGGATTATCCTACGTGAACAAATCAGACGCAGACTTATTTCTTGTATGACGAATGCACAGGGACGGACTATTAAACTTAAATTTTATTACAAACACCAACAGGTAGTCTAAGTTTTTGGACCAGAGTAATTGAAAAAATACTGACAAATAAAATAAATTACACACTAGAGAAGAATTATGTTAAATGCTGATTTTGACTGGAATAATGGGAAAATCTTATGAAGGAATAAAACATGCAATGAAGTAGAAGCAAATACTAAAATATACTGTTGAAAACTGTTATACGAAGAAAAATATATTCATTTTATTTGCAAGAAAAGTTATCCGATAGATGTAGGTGTACCTCAGGGTTCGGTTTTAGGACCTCTTTTGTTTTTTACTTTTTATTAATGATTTGCCTCAACATATTGATGCTAGTATGTTGACCTTGTTTGCTGATGACACATCAATAGGTGTCTCAGCTAAATCGATTGATGAGTTGATCGAATTAAGCTATTCTTTAGTCCTACAATTTATTGATTGGTGTCACATTGATGGGGCGATGGTTAATGTTAATAAAACGGAATGTATTTATTTTAGTAACCATCCAAGTAATTACTCCTTTAATTTATCCTATAATGGCATGGTTTTAAAATCGAACAATACCGTAAAATTTTTAACAGAGTAAATAATACAATACTACAATAACTGGAGTGTCTATACCATCTGTTTTCAATATAGTTACTAAAGTAAAAAAAGTTTACAAATAAGAATAATTTTACAACTCTTTACATGAGACGATTCATACAAATCATATACTATTGAGCTGAATAAGCTATGTGACATTCAATCCTGTAATATGTGGCGATGATAATAACAATGTTAGTGTAAGTGTAATATTAGGTTTTCAAAACAAATGTGGTATTATTACTATTGAAAAATTCACGGATATGTTCTCTGGGTATAGATTGAATCCATTTTTTTATTTTACTCTTATAGGTACATACTGCCGGGTATAGTGTTCATGTTCAATATTTTTAGAAATATTCCTATCTTTGTGCAGTTGTACTAGAATTGTCCTCGCATAGAGTTGGTTGATGTCGAATATTTGGGTTTCGTTATACAGCATACCTGTGGAATAATGACGGGGATTCTTATGTATGACTTTTAATGTACTTTTGTAATGTTTCCAAATTATCCATGATATTGCTGGATGCCGCTCCCCAAGCTATTATTCCATATGTCAAATGAGTTTCTGTTAACGCATAGTATAATGTTTTCAGAAATTTCTCGGGTAATATGTTTGCAAAAATTTCAATTTATAAAGCATTGGTCTTAGTTTTTTAATCAGATATTCGATATTTCTCCCATCTGAGGTGGTTATCAATGTAGATGCCAAGATGTTTAATGACTTTAGCAGATTCCACTATAAGACACTCATTGGAATTATTTTTTATTTTAAATTCTGTGTATTCGACAGTAATATCCTAAGACCTTGACAAATAGCCGACTATTTTAGGATCAATTCGTCGAGACTTAATTTTGGCATTAATAATCTGAATAACTCCCGAGAGCTTTAGCTCGAGGGGGAGTTATTCTTTGATTATTAATGCCAAAATTGTCGAGTCAAATTGTAAAATATACGAGAAATTTAGTAGCAATAAAAATAGTAGCTAATTTGTCAAGGTCGCGTTATATTTAATAAGATTATTTCCCGAGTCACAAAAAATTCTGTACGTGTATAAATTATACTAGTTTTGCTCTTTACTGTCTTGGCAGGTACGTTTAATTTAATTATATTATCAATTTCTTGAAGATTTTTACTCCCGAATCTACTCATTGTTAATACTTTTTAACAAAATGTGTCAAATTTAATTCTGTAATAAACTTTAATGGCAAACTGTCAAAATTCAGATGACGCGCGCCTACTATGTTTGTCGCAAAATGGACGGTATTGCATAGAAAGGAATGAATGTTTCAGAAGTTTCAGAAAAAGTGCGAAATCAGTTGGATTTGTGTATTTGCTACCAAAGATCGATAATTTATTAACTATAAGCAATTTTATAATACCATTAGTATAGGTTTTATTTGAAAAATTTGAAATATACGGGCGGCTTCGTTATTGTTGGATACCGTCCATCAGGTGAATATTGAGGACGTTGATCAAATAGCCGAATATTTACCACCAAGGTGAATAGTCGCTTTATTTTATTTTGATTGGCTGCGTCAAATCAGTTTCCAAGCACGTGATTGGTTAAAAATTGATATTTGACAGGCAAGGGAAATAATCAGGTAGATGTCTGGAGTAAGAAGAAAATGGTACAAAAAGTGTTTTTTTCACGTTGATTGTTAGAATTTTTTCATCCATGAAACTGAATATATGTCCTAGATCAGTTTCAGCTATTTGTTTATTATAATAATATATCAGAAGAAAGTTTTTACCACGGTATTAAAACAGATTCGCTGCCTTGGTCAACTTGATTCATATTTCACATGAACAAAGCGAATATTTTAATTTTGGTTGTTTGAGTTAGAAATTTAATTTATTCGATTCGATATCCTAGGAACCGGTTTTTGATTTTCGGCTTCATCAGTGTCAAAACTCACATCTAAGCTTCATTTATCAGTTATAGTAGCACATTTGCCGAATTCGTTGTTTAAATTAAAAAATATATTTCCGCATACTCCGTCCCTGCATGTCTTTATTTAAACGAAGGCAAATCTCTCGCTAACAAATTCGGATTGTAGACAATAAGATCTGCAAGAAGCACAATTCTCTTTGAAAGATGTATTTCTTGCTACAAATTATATTCCAAGTCTTGATTTGTGAGCTGCTACTTTTAAAACTTTAATCAACAAAAAGTGCGCTCTTTTTTAGTTCCGGAAGAAAAATTTACTTTAAAGGGGTGTCAAATTTTAATCCGAATGAATTGCGGGCACTACAACAAAGACAAATAGTGAATCTTTGTCTTAGTTGACCCGATTTTTAATAGTTTTAACAAAAATAATATTAATAGATGGTCGTTATTGAGGTTTAGGACAAAAATTAAACTTCTTAATTAAAAATTGCCGACGTTTCGGCCGTTTATTAGGCCTTCCTCAGGATTTTTTTAAAAACTAGAAGATTAATCGAAGCAACTAATGGCTCAGCCACCCGACCAACTCATAATTTAACTGGTCTTTGCGTCCTATTGGGGCTACTATTTGTGTTACACGAACTATACCTGTTATTTTTAAAAATACCAGCAATAGTAGTTTATAGAACTCAGTGTAGCAGTTGTAGCGTTACTGTCCAAGCTTGGAAGTGGACCTGATTGGGTTAAAGATATCATGCTATAAGCGGGCGTTTATTTCTTTCGCAAAGATTTGTCAGTAGTTTACGAAAAAAAAAATTACAAAAATATTTTTGCGGTATACCTTTTTCACCCTACATTATTCTTAACTGCTGATCCTCCGTACGCCATCGCTAAATACCTGACGAAACTAAAGGAACAATACGAGAACAAAAAAAAACCGTAGAAGTGGAACACAAGAGCTAAAAAGATAATAACGCAGGAGACGGTTGAGACATGTACGATTCCTTATTACCGACTGTCTGTCAGTTTTCCAACGGAATGGGGAAATTAGGAAGTCAGTTCGTGTTTCTGGAACGCACGTGCCTCTTAACGCTCCTCTTCGATACTTCCTTTAGACGTTCAGGGTATCGACTTTTCCTTATCGGATGTGTTTAGTACGTAAGAAGAGGAAGGGGGGTCTTGAGATTGTCTAAATCGTAAGAATTTTTTTTGTATTTATTTACAGTCAGTAGGATACATCAAAATCCAGCAGATTTTTTGGTATATGCCAATAGCGCGCAATGGTTTAACCCCTACAGATTATGGAACAGCTCCAAAAGGGACAGGTCAATTGCGCCCGGACAAGAGATTAGTACCTGCCCCTAGTAGCTGGGTTTTCCCAGTCTTATGATTCAATGTCCTATAAATGTACCTTCAACAGAAAAAAATTATTATTATAAGGTTAGGTTAGGTTATAAGTGTTTGTTATGACTTTGCAAAAAAAATAAAATATTTTCAGGTGTTTCACGCGCAATTGACCAATCTACCGAGGGTAACCCGAGCGCAATTGACCCATACCATTTCACTACCTGGAAACATGTCTAATCGCCGCGCTCTATTGTCCGTTGCCAGATTTTTTAAACATGCTTAAATTATAATGTCAGACGAGAAAAACATATTTATAAAAAAGCTCAAAAGTTTCCTCTATTCGTTTCGAGCTCAATTTTATAAAAAGCGCTTATTTTTTGTTTATGAAATAGTCTCTCAGAAATGTATGACGACTTTCTAGACAAGTTGCTATTTATCCTAATTTTATTTTTCTTTCAATTATCATTTAACTTTTGTTTGTTTATTACAGGTAAGGATTTATACAGCAAAAGATCAAATATTGGTATGTATTTCGTTTAATTCTCAGAGAACTTATCTATAGGTAACTAAAATGACTAATTCATTTCGGAAGCTCATTGTGGTTTGTATTTTAATTTCTCTCTCTTTCCACTGGATTAAAACCACTTGGTTGTTAAAAAAGTTTTTTTATTGACGTTTCGGCTTTCCAGATCGAAAGCCGTTATCAAAATGACATAAAATAAATAAATTTACTAGAAACAGAACACTTGATAATCTTGCAAAAATATAATATATAATATATAAAAATATAATCTTTCAAAAATTCGTTCCCAGAAACGTCACAAAAATATGATTGAAACAGATTTTGACATCTTCAATCTCAAAATCTTATTCTATGTATACTATGTTGATGTCATATTTTTGCAAGATTATCAAGTGTTCTGTTTCTAGTAAATTTATTTATTTTATGTCATTTTGATAACGGCTTTCGATCTGGAAAGCCGAAACGTCAATAAAAAAACTTTTTTAACAACTAAGTGGTTTTAATCCAGTGGAAAGAGAAAGAAATTAAAATGACTAATTCTTAATTTGATAATTTTGATATTTCAATAAATTTGATTTTAATAATTTTTGATAATTTTGATAATTTTAGTAATTTTGATAATTTTAAAAACTTTTGATAATTTTAATAATTTTGATAATTTATTTTAGTAATTTTTATCATTTTAAAAATTTTTGATAATTTTATAATTTTAATATTTTTTGATAATAATTTTAATAATTTTGACAATTTTAATAATTTTTGGTAATTTTGATAATTTTGATAATTTTAGTAAATTTTAATATTTTTCAACGAAAAACGACAAGAAGATGAACTTTAGAAAAGTTGGTAATTTTAATAAGTTTTGATAATTTTGATAATTTTAGTAATTTTAATAACTTTTGAGAATTTTAATAATTTTTATCATTTTAAAAATTTTTGATAATTTTAATATTTTTTGATAATTTTAATATTTTTTGATAATTTTAATATTTTTTGATAATTTTAATAATTTTGACAATTTTAATAATTTTTGGTAATTTTGATAATTTTAGTAAATTTTAATATTTTTCAACGGAAAACGACAAGAAGTTGAACTTTAGAAAACTTGGTAATTTTAATAAGTTTTTATAATTTTAGTAATTTTGATAATTTTAATAACTTTTGATAATTTTAATAATTTTGATAATTTTAATAATTTTTGATAATTTTGATAATTTTAGTACTTAATTTTTATCATTTTAATATTTTTTGATAATTTTGACAATTTTAATAATTTTTGGTAATTTTGATAAATTTGATAATTTTAGTAAATTTTAATATTTTCAACGGAAAACGATAAGAAATTGAACTTTAGAAAACTTGGTAATTTTAATAAGTTTTAATAATTTTAGTAATTTTGATAATTTTAATAACTTTTGATAATTTTAATAATTTTGATAATTTTAATAATTTTGATAATTTTAGTAATTTTTATCAATTTCAAAATTTTTGATAATTTTAATATTTTTTGAAAATTTTGATAATTTTGATAATTTTAGTAAATTTTAATATTTTTCAACGGAAAACGACAAGAAGTTGAACTTTAGAAAACTTGGTAACAAATGAGTTTCATAACTATTTTTCTTTATGGATTATACAAAATTATTGAATTTCTTTACCCAAAACGTATTTTTCATTTATATCTGTAATCGCTCCAATTATTCCTACATAAATAAACGACTGGTTATCCATACGTTATGAGAACGTTACCAGGATTTTTAATGAATAAGGAAAAATCTCTCTCCATGATTTGTAATAGGTTTAAGTATAACTTGTTAAATTCCGTATTTCAAATAAAAATAAATGAAGCGATCTCATACCACATTTTTTCAAAAACAAACATCAAACGGCCGCCGCGTAGCGAAAAATTCCATTCTGGAAAGACTTCTGATCCAGAAAAATACGAGGATAATACCCTTAAGCCAGAGCAAAATACATTCAGCTTATTCAGCACGGCTGCGTTAGACTCATCCCTAATAAACATGGAGATTATTATTTCAAATGAGTTTAACGTTTTATGGGGCATAATAACTTAGCGTAATGGCAAAAAGAAAAGAAGAAATACGTAGTAAAATATAGAAAAGCGGTTGCCGGGAGAGTCGTTCGTTTTTACTTCAGACAAAGGATATAATGGGAGTTTCTGGGAATTCCGGATTCTTGCTAGGTCGCACTAAATTCAACTAGTTGATCTTCTCGAGCGTAGATACAGTGGATTTAAAAATTAAATGGTGCGTGTGGATTCTAATTATTATTAGCTAAGGACCTTTTGTTTGCATATTTTATTTATGCGTCTCGTACATTACTATACCGTTTTCCCCATTCAAATCGACCCAAGAATACCCAAGTTAGCAGCTAACGTTCTTTTGGTAACGCTACTGCCCATGATTTTTGTTTACGTATTTAATCTGTATACCCCATACAGTACTATGCCGTTTTCCTCGTTCAAATCGGCCCAATAATAGCAGAGATATTAGCTAAGGCCCTTTTGGTGGTAATTTGGATAAGAAATGGTGGCCGGCGTGACGCGGAGCGATTTGGATTACAATCCGCCTAGTTTTCCTTGGTTGAATTACAACCCGCGTAGTTTTCCTTGGTTGCATTACAACCCGCGTAGTTTTCCTTGGTTGGATTACACCCCAGCTCCTCGTTTTGGTCAATTTTGAACAAATCTACGATATTTTCGTTACCCGTAGAGCAATTTTAATAAACATTGTACTTTTTGAATATGCGGCGAAGTCTACAAGACGATATATACGAAAAGAACATTTGCAAGAATTGGAGCTGTTTTAAATATATGTTCCATAGAAACTATCACCTAAAAAATTTATCATAGTCAAAAAAGTTATCGCCAAATAATGTATCGCTATTAAATTTATCATGGCCAAAAAAGTTATCGCCAAATAATGTATCGCTATTAAATTTACCATGGCCAAAAAAGTTATCGCCAAATAATGTATCGCTATTACATTTACCATGACCAAAAAAGTTATCGCCAAATAATGTATCGCTATTACATTTACCATGACCAAAAAAGTTATCGCCAAATAATGTATCGCTATTACATTTACCATGGCCAAAAAAGTTATCGCCAAAGAATGTATCGCTATTAAATTTACCATGACCAAAAAAGTTATCGCCAAATAATGTATCGCTATTAAATTTACCATGACCAAAAAAGTTATCGCCAAATAATGTATCGCTATTACATTTACCATGACCAAAAAAGTTATCGCCAAATAATGTATCGCTATTAAATTTACCATGGCCAAAAAAGTTATCGCCAAAGAATGTATCGCTATTAAATTTACCATGACCAAAAAAGTTATCGCCAAATAATGTATCGCTATTAAATTTACCATGGCCAAAAAAGTTATCGCCAAATAATGTATCGCTATTAAATTTACAATGGCCAAAAAAGTTATCGCCAAATAATGTATCGCTATTAAATTTACAATGGCCAAAAAAGTTATCGCCAAATAATGTATCGCTATTAAATTTACCATCGCCAAAAAAGTTATCGCCAAATAATGTATCGCTATTAAATTTACCATGGCCAAACAGTTACGGCCAAAGAATGTATCGCTATTAAATTTACCATGACCAAAAAAGTTATCGCCAAATAATGTATCGCTATTAAATTTACCATGGCCAAAAAAGTTATCGCCAAATAATGTATCGCTATTAAATTTATCATGGCCAAAAAAGTTATCGCCAAATAATGTATCGCTATTAAATTTAACATGGCCAAATAATGTATCGCTATTAAATTTACCATGGCCAAATAATGTATCGCTATTAAATTTACCATGGCCAAATAATGTATCGCTATTAAATTTATCATGGCCAAAAAAGTTATCGCCAAATAATGTATCGCTATTAAATTTACCATGGCCAAATAATGTATCGCTATTAAATTTACCATGGCCAAAAAAGTTATTGCCAAATAATGTATCGCTATTAAATTTATCATGGCCAAAAAAGTTATCGCCAAATAATGTATCGCTATTAAATTTATCATGGCCAAAAAAGTTATCGCCAAATAATGTATCGGTATTAAATTTAACATGGCCAAATAATGTATCGCTATTAAATTTACCATGGCCAAATAATGTATCGCTATTAAATTTACCATGGCCAAATAATGTATCGCTATTAAATTTAGCATGGCCAAATAATGTATCGCTATTAAATTTATCATGGCCAAAAAAGTTATCGCCAAATAATGTATCGTTATTAAAGTTACCATGGCCAAATAATGTATCGTTATTAAATTTACCAACGTTGTGCTAAATCGAGCAACAGTAAATTAAATTTTCTCCTACGATTTTACCTTATTTTAGGCGTTGTAGTGAAAGTTAATTACGGAAAAGTTCGGTAGAGTGGTGAACTAGAGACATTTAGTGCAGTGGTATAAAAATTGTGCGAATTATCCTAAGCGGAAGGCAGTTAGAACAGTAAAACTATTTCTAAAAAAAAAAAAGGTCATTGGTGTTTATAACGCTTATCAGTAATTAACAGGCGAAATCCTGTCGCAGTAAATTGCGGTGTTGCCAGATTTAAAATAAGGAAGGCTTGATAAGGAGAAAGCTTCTGAACCGTCGAGGTGGGCCTATCCTTTTCGCGAGCCTTCAGGAAGAACAAAAATGGAGAGTGACGGCTCTACCGATGAGAGTAGCAAGAGAAGAAGATCGCAAGGAAACGAAGAAGAAGAGGAGGCCTCCAAAAGGAATAAGAAAACACACAGAACACCTACGAGGATGGACAAAAGTAACGAAGGAAAATTGGATCAAATATTAGATCTAATGAGAGACATGAAATCAGAAATGTTTGATATGAAAAATGCAATTAAAGATATGAGAGCTGAGCAAAAGGAACTTAAAGACGAAATAAAAATAGTAAGAGAAGAAAACAGAAAACTTGCAGATGATTATGCGATAATAAAAAAGAGAAATGAAAAAATTACCAACGAACTAAATGATACTAGGAAAACAGTAGAGTGGCTGGAAAAAGAAAAAAGAGATAAAAATATTATACTTATTGGATTAACAATAGAAAGTACAACCCAAGAGGAGCTAAAACAAAAAATTAGTAAATTTGTTGAAAAAAATCTAAACGTACAGGCAAAGATAAAAGCAGTACGAAAACTTGGGGACAAAACCTGCCTAATCGAATGCAATGACAATGAAGCTAAAGAGGAAATAATGCGAAACAAACATAAGCTAAAAGAAATAAGAAACGAAAGATATTTTATAAACCCGGATTTAAGCAAAAAAGAAAGAGAAATGGGAAAGCAAATCCGCGAGAGAGCAAAAATAGAAAAACAGGAAGGGAAGGATGTTAAAATTGGTTTTCGCAAATTAACAATTAATGGCGAAGAATGGAAATGGAATAAAGAGAAAGAAGAGTTACAGAAGTCAAAAAACTAAACAAGGAGAAGGATAATGGGAAAAATATAACGAAACAGGCAATGAACACGGATAAGGCATGGAAACTCGGAACATGGAACATAAGAAGCATAAGTGGTAAAGAAAAAGAACTGGAAGACGAATTTGAAAAAATTAAACTGGATATCTTAGCAATAACAGAAACAAAAAAGAAAGGTAAAGGAACAAGGGAACTAGATAACGGCCACATATTAATATATAGCGGAGTCAACCAGAATGAGAGAGCAGAGGCGGGAATAGGATGTATAATAAACAAAGAACTATTAAACAAAATACAAAAATGGAATTGCTACTCAGAAAGGATTCTACTGGTAGAAATGAAGGAAAACGGCGGAGATAGATGGTCATTACTAATAGTATACGGCCCAAATGAAGACGAAAGAGCAGATAAAAAGGACACTTTTTGGGAACAGCTAGAAGAAATAACAGAAAACTGTGTAGGAAATATCTACGTAGTAGGTGACTTTAATGGAAGAGTGGGAAAAGCTGATACACAGTATGATAAAGTAATAGGACGTTTCGGAGAAGACGTGATGAACAATAATGGAAAAAGGATGATGGACTACTGTCAACTAAATAACCTAATTGTAGCAAATACGTTCTTCGAACATAAAGACATACACAAGTACACAAGGGTGGTAGAGAGTAGAGGAAAAAAATCTATCATAGACTACATAGTTGTAAACAGAGAAAGCCAGAAATATATTATGGATGTCAGAGTTAAAAGAGGACCAGAGATAGGAAGTGACCACTACCTAGTAGTGGCAAAGATTAAAGGAAACATACACACCAATCTAGTTCAAAATAGGGGAGAAAAACTAGATCATGAAACTATAAAATCATACAAACTAATTGAGTCAAACACCGCAAGGAAATACGAAGCGGAAGTAAATGGCAAATTAGAAAGCCAAATTTTAAATATAGAAGAGCTGTCTGTAGAAGAATTGTGGCAAAAAATTAAAAATACAATACTAGAAGCGGCAAAAAACACATGTGGTACCTTGAAAACGAATAACAGGAAAAGACAAACAGCATGGTGGACGACTGAAATTAAAAGGCAAATACAAGAAAAGAAAAAATCTTGGAGAAAGTACCTGACAAATAAAACGCAGAAAAATTTTGACGAGTACAAAAAACAAAGAAAAATGGTCAAAAAATCAGTGCAAAATGCAAAAAAGGAGTCATGGGAAGATTTTGGAAATAAAATGGAGGGGAACAGCAAAAACAACCAAAAACTTTTTTACAAGGTACTAAAGAGCATGAGAAAGGAAAAAACCAGTCTAACCTTAGGAATCAAGGATACAACAGGAGTGACGCTAACGACAGAAGAAAAAATAATGGAACGGTGGAAAGAGTACTTCTGCAATTTGTTAAATACAAAAAAGAATAAAACAAGAAATCTATTAGAAACGGCAAACATACAAGGAGGAGAAGAAGAGGAAGAAGAAATTTTAATAACAGAACTAGAAGAGGCTTAAAATTATTAAAAAACGGAAAAGCCCCAGGACATGACAAAATAACGTCTGAAATGGTAAAAAAAATAGGGCAACAAGGAAAGGAAATAATCAGAAAACTATTCAATAAAATATGGAAAAAAGAGGAAATACCGGATGATTGGGAAATGGGTGTAATATTACCAATTTTTAAGAAAGGGGATAGTATGGATTGCAACAATTATAGAGGGATAACATTACTAAGTACCGCTTTAAAACTGTATGAGCAAATTCTAAACCGAAGATTATTAGAGCAAGTAGAACACACACTAACAGAAGCACAGAGTGGATTCCGGAAAGGACGAAGCACCCAAGATCATATTTTTACGTTAAAGCAAATAATCGAGAAGAAAACAGCTAACACACAAAA